>CM076575.1:1725711920-1726020850 GCA_034641835.2 Pinus albicaulis
ATGTAGTTCTTTGTGTTGTATACATAAGCAATAGGTGTCCTTCAAATTTAATCAGAAATAAAACTTCTTATGAAATGTGGCATGCCCACATTCCTTCGGTAAAGCATTTATGGGTATTTGGTTCCACCTGTTATGCTTTGATACCTATGGTACAAGGGAATAAACTTGGAGCTAAAAGTAAAAAAATTATCCTCTTGCGATGCTCCAATACCTCCAAAGGATATCGTTTCTATGATAAAGTCAATAAGAAATTTTTAGTAGCGAGAGATGTCATATTCCTTGAATCCTCCAAGACTGAAAATGTTGTTGAGCGACAACTTGATCGCTTGGATACCTTCACACATGAAATAATTTGGTAATAAGATTCCACATCTTGAAGGGGGGATTCCTATACTCAATCAATCTATGGAATGATCTTCTGAAGCACTCTCTCCCCCACATGAAGAACCAATCACGGATGACACCTTGAACTATGTGATTTCCAGAATTGGTAGATTTAATATTGATTCAATTTCAACACATCCAAATGAGCAACCTCAGCCATCTCAGGAAGGTCCCCCAAAATGGGTGACAAACGCACTAGAAAATGTTCATCCCAATGAGGTTAGAAAGACAAAAACAAGAAGTTCCCCCAGAAAAAATGGATGTGACATAGATAATTCTGATTCACTTATTGATATGGATATTTCTTATAACTGTGAACTGAATTTGTCTACAAATCATGAACCAACTTCCTTCAAAGAAACTTCTTCTCATGTTTAATGGAATGAAGCGATGCAAAAGGATTATGTTGCCTTGATAAACAATGGCACTTGGAAGCTGGTTGATCCTCCTTTGGGAACGAAACCAATTGGCTGGAAGTGGGTCTACAAGAACAAGTACAAAAAAAATGGCTCACTTGAAAAACGCAAAGCCAAGCTTGTGGAAAATGTTTTGCACATAAAGAAGGGGTCGATTATGGAGAAATTTTTTTCCCCATAGCAAAATGGGCCACCATTCGGACACTCTTTGTCCTAGCTGCTTAGAAGGGATGGAAATTCCATCAGATGGATGTAAAAACCACCTTTTTGAATGGATATCTAAAGGAGAAGGTTTTTATGTCCTAGCCAGAGGGATTTGTTATGAAAGGCCAAGAACACAAAGTATGAAATCTTATTAAATCCTTGTATGGCCTCAAGAAAGAATTGTGACCTTGGTATGAAAAATTAACTAAGAATCTTTTGAAACTTAAATTCAAGCATTTTTATCTTGATGATGCAACTTTGTTTCTAAAGAAAGTTGGGAAAAAAATTGTATATCTTGTGGTGTATGTAGATGATCTTTTTATGATAGGGAACAATGAGAGTTATATTGCAACCATAAATAAATAATTGAATAAAGGTTTTGAAATGACTGATTTACGCTATGTTCACTACTATCTAGATATTGAAGTAACTCAACATCCTAAATTTATATTCCTTTCTCAAAAGAGGTACATTGGAGATCTTTTGAACAAGTTTGGCATGGATGAATGAAATCCGTTAACCACTCTAATGGAACAAAACTTGAAGCTCAAATCCATTGAAGGGAAGGAATTCGAGGATGTAATGAAGTATAGACAACTTGTAGGAAATCTTATCTACCTGAATACCAGTAGACCAAACATATCATTTGATGTTGGAATCCTCTCCAGGTTTATGAAAAAACCTTGTGAAGGACATTTTTCTGCTGCAAAAAGAGTTCTAAAGTACTTGAAGGGGACTCAAGACTTTGGACTCAAATATAAATAGGTGGGAGACTTCAGCTTGATCGACTACTCGAATTTAGATTTTGATGGGGACAAAGGAACTGAGGTATCTACTTTAGGTTATACCATGAATCTTAGATCAGGAGTTGTCTCATGGAGATCACGCAAACAATAAGTTCCAGCAGATTCAACAATTGAGGCAGAATATGTGGTAGCGGGTGAAGAAACAAAGGAAATTGTGTGCCTCAGGAAAATCCTAGAAGATTTGTAGATGAAAAAAATACATTTAGCTCCACTTATGATCGACAACACTTCTGCAATAATGTTGGCCAAGAACCCAAAGTTACATGATCGAACAAAGCACATAAATACAAAATACCATCTGATTCGACATCATGTTGAGGCCCAAACTATCAATCTACATCATTGTTCCACAAATGAGAAGACTGCAGGCATCTTCACCAAAGCACTTGGAAGAGAAAAGATTGAAAAATTCAAAACGATGTTTCGACTCACCAACAGTCCTTTAGATTAAAGGGCGAAATGTTGACAACTAATCCTAAGGGATTGGGTGATATTGTATATTATTACAAAATAGTAAGCAAGGAAGGCCAAGGGACATTGGGAAATGAATCCCAATAGCCTCACCTCCATGTATAAGTACATATACAACCTCCATCTAATTCATATTCAGTTTTGCGGAGTTACCTCCTGGCCTGAAAAGTAAGATGCTCAAAAATTTCCAACTAAGAGACTCTCAACTAGGAAAATCTCTAGGGATTCAGTGATCATAGACACCCAATTTTTATTATTTTCAATTATATGTTTTATTTCTATCTTTTCCATATTCTCAATAGAAATAGGGGTCAATTATTTTTATTAATGAGCATTTTTTTCTTGGAATCATATCATCAATATTTTTTATGGTGCAGAGAAGATAATATTATACTTTTAAAACATATTTTTGTAAAAATTTGTTGACTTTATAACCATTCACATCAAAAACTAGTGCACAATAATTTCTAGATTTATTTCTTCTGATAGTTAATATTTCAAAAAACGTAATAAAAATTATTTTAGGGTAAGTACCATGACCAAATATTTGTTTAGAACTCATAAGAAATATTTGTTAGAAACAATAATTTCTAGATTTATTTCTTCGTTAAAATATGCATACTATTTTGATCGTTCCATTCTAATAATTTCGAATTAATGTATTTAATTTAAATGAAATTCAAGCCCCCCTCTTTTGTAACATGCTTAGTTTTCCTAGAGTTTTTTTAGAGATGAGGAGTGAAGGTTTTACCTTACACATTTTCAATACTTAGAATTAAAGTTTCATTTTTTGATGTCTTTTGTAGAATATGATAGTTAGTATTGCAAAAAATGTAATAAAAATTATTTCAGTGTAAGTACCATGACCAAACAATAATTTCTAGATTTATTTCTTCGTTAAAATATGTATACTATTTTGATCGTTCCATTTTAATAATTTCGAATTAATGTATTTAATTTTAAATGAAATACAAGGCCCCCTCTTTTGTAGCATGCTTAGTTTTCCTAGATTTTTTTTAGAGATGAGGATTTAAGGTTTTACCTTACACGTTTTCAATACATAGAATTAAAATATCATTTTTTGATGTCTTTTTGTAGAATATGATAGTTAATATTTCAGAAAATGTAATAAAAATTATTTCACAACCAGATATTTGTTTAGGACTCATAAAAAATATTTGTTAGGCTTATACAAACAAGGGTTTAGAATTTTAACTTTCACCTATTTAATACTTGGAACTTTATATATAAATTAAGAATGATTATGTAACTTCAGAAAGATTATATAACCCAAAGGAGTTCTCGGTTAGGAATTCTTATGTAACTTCACAAAGACTATGTAACTTAAAAGAGTTCTCAATTTTATGAATTATTGAGATGTATACAGTATGAGCGTGCTCTTCACTAATTATGTACACATTAGTTTCTCTTGTCAACTATTTTATTTGTGCGTTGAATAATATTGACATTGTGACAAAATAAATTGAGTGGTAATTACAGATTCAATATATTTGGAGGATAGGAAAACTAGCATCTAAAATGATTTATATTAGGCTGAGAAATTTTGATTTCATATTCTCTCAAATTGTCAAATACCCTAGGTGAGTATTTGTAAAAAAAAGGAGTTTATATTGCAATGGAACTTGTCAATTGTGTAGACGATTAAATACAAAAGAGATTTGGAAAACAAGTGTTGGAATAAAAGAGCTTTGTTGAGGAAAGAAGATATTTAAGTTAAGTAAGTGAACATGAAAGGGGAGTTTTATTTAAATAGTATACGTATATTGTTTACATAGTATTTGGAATGAAGAATCATCTTTTAATATGTATTAAAAAAATGAGATAATTGTCTTTGATATTATTATGGAATTTGTGTTTAAAAAATGAGATAATTGTGTTTGATATTATTATGGAATTTGTGTTTAGTTTAGAGGATATAGTTGATACTGGTTATTAAACTTTAAATTATTTTAAATTTTAATTGATAAATCGATAAACTAAGATATAATTATAATAAAAATTTATAAACTTTCGTTGTATTAAAATATTTCTCCACTTTCAAGCTTTCGCTTGTGTTAAGAAGAATGTGTATACTTTGTGTAATATCAATATTTTTATGAAATTTTATGTGAAAAAGAATGTATATACTGGTGGAGTTGCATTTGGTAACTCTATTGATTATATCATGATAAATATCACAAATGTTACCATCATAATTCAAGTTTTAGCTTCCACTTTTTGAAGTAGGGTATAATTGTAATAAGAATTTATAAATTTTCGTTGTATTAGAATATTTCTCCACTATCGAACTTTCACTTATGTAAAAAAGAATGTGTATACTTTGGTGTAATATCAAAAGGTGGAGTTCTATATGGTAACTCTATTGATTATATTATGATAAATATAAAAAATATTACTAATTGAAGTTTTAGCATCCACTTTATGTAATAAAAAGAATTTGTATACTTCGCTAAATATCAATATTTCTATGAGATGTTTTGAAAGTGGAGTTGTATATGGTAACTCTTGATTATATCATGATAAATATCACAAATGTTATCATCATAATTCAAGTTTTGTCTTCCACATTATGTAATAAAAAGAATTTGTATACTTCGTGTAATATCAATATTTCCTTGAAATGTTTTGAAGCTGGAGTTGTATATGGTAACTCTCGATTATATCATGATAAATATCACAAATTTTATCATCATGATTCAAGTTTTAATCTAAACATCATGATTCAAGTTTTAGGTAACGGCCGTTTGACTGCAATCCATTTCCGTCCCCTTAATTACTCTTGGATGCCATTCGTTAATGATTCAAGTTTTAGGTAACGGCCCTTTGAATGCAATCCATTTCCGTCCTCTTAATTACTCTTGGATGCCATTCCTTAGTGTCATGGCTTTCTAGATGAAGATAATTAAGGAATTATATTTAGAGGGATGAGGAAAAGTGTAGCATTAGAGGTGGAAAATGACCATAATAGGTGACACATAATTGTAAGAAACCCCAAAATCATCAAATATTGATGTCTATTGTAAGAGTGTGGTTCTTGTGGTTTTTTTCAAGTGTTAAAAAATTTTCAGTTTAAGAGTAAGGGTTCACATGATATGACCATTTTTATAATATTTTATGGTTTAGGAAAATTATGAATTTATGTTATATATTTACGAGTATTGATATTCAACATAATGGTAGATATGTGGATTTTTTTTTTTTTTTGGAATTTGTTTTTAGGATTTAAAGTAATTTTGTGACGAATGATAGAGTTATTTTAAAATTTCTTGTAAGGAATTGTGAATTTTTTTTTCTAACATTAACTACATGGTAAATCCAAATAATCTTGGATAGAGAGTGATCAAGTTCTTTGACATGTAATACCTTCTTGTAATTTTGTTTTTATTTATACTCAATTATGTTAGAAAAAATAACCAAAAATCCATGAAGTACATTCGGTTCCAGTGCCGAATAATTCGCAAAAATTCAATCTGATTCGCCTCATTAAGGGTCAATCGCTCGGTTAATATAGTTGATTGATTTGTATTGAACATGGAGTAGTGAAATGTTCACAACTAAACAATAAGTCCATTGGTTGGTCGAATGCACACTTGATTTACTCAATTGCCCTAGGAAAATAGATCCATCTGATTGCTGCCTTGTAGCCGCTTCAAAGGCTGCATGTGAAGCCACTTGCCCCATTTGAACTACTCACCCAGTTTGATTTCATACTTCCTTCTGAACTCAATATACATGGTTAATTTATTCCATTATATTAATGGACAATTTATGGTACATATTCAATAGAATTATTCTTTTGTTATTATATATTAGTTATCATTAGATGTTTTGAACACAAATATATAAAATTTTGATAAGATATATAAAGAACCTAAGAAAATAATACTTAGAAGGACAAAAAAATTGAAGTAAAAGTGAAATTGGAAAAATTCAGTTTTCTCAATTTTGAAAACTTGACAAGATAGAAAATGTGTAAAGGTGGCTTACTGATTTGTTGTTATAAGATGCTTTAAACATAAATAAGTAGAGGTTGGATGGCATATACAATGAAGGAAAATGAAAAGTTACAAAGAAAAAACAAAATAGAAGGTAAAAGTGATATTAGAAAATTTTTATATTGGTTTTTTTAAGGGAGATTATAGACAAACAAGTTTTCAATATATATTTTATAAATTTGCATGTATTATATAAATAAGTTTTTTTAGTTTCAAATCAAAGAAAAATATGATATCAAGTTTTTGAGAAAATAGAAATTTTGGTAGGATAGAAAAGATGAATAATAGATTTTTTAGATAATTTTATTACAAAGATTTTTATGTTAATTAAAATTAATAAAAGTTATTCAGAATTCAAAATAAATTGAGAAAAATATTAAAAATAACACAAATTTTTATGATATCTATTATAGAATTTTTTAGGAATTGAAATTTGTTCATTCTATTTTTTATCGTTCCTATCCAATCTAAATCCGAATTCAAATTCGAATACAAATATGGTAAATTTTGAAAGTACTTGAAAATGAAACATCTCAATATAAGATTGAGATAACTCTTCCATGATAAATATTCTAGACAAGATTTAATTAATGGCAAAGACGCTAAGTTTTGTTAAGCATAAAAGATAAGAAAAAAAAAACTATATTTCAATAAAAATCTTAAACAATTGGAAATTAAAGGCCACAAAAGCCAGAAGTGGCTAAAAGAAAAATCAATGATGAAAAAAAATATGAAATACCTATTAATTTTTTCAATCAAGTACCCCTGGAGCAATCTGGAGACACCCAATTCAAAGTTGGGTGGTGAAACATGTGTAAAGTTCTCAAGTGAATTCCTAGTACCGATACCGTTTAGATTAAATTAATATGCTACACTATTTTCTGTCTAGTGTGGAATTCCTGCTATGTCCGGTTATTTTCAGTATCATAGTAGTTGACTCGCATCATCGATGAAATATATGTTTATGTTAACAGTATCAGTAATTACTGATGATTGTAAAGGTGATATTATACCTTTAGATGATTTAAGAATTGGAAGTATGACTTTAAATTATTTAATAATTGGATTTGTAGTTATGAGGAAGGGATTATGAATCTTTATAATCTCTGTGAATTACAAGACTATCTACTCGTTGTGATATAAAATTGTAGAATGATTACAATGGATGTGCAAGTAATCAAGAATATCATATCTTAGATGGTTATATATTTGATTTAATATTTTAGGAACAGGCATACAGTGTGATTTGAGATTTCTAATTACTAAAGAGAGGAAATGTTTTTATACATTAATTTCGAGATCTGAACGGAAAAAATAAGGTGGTTTTAGTCCCAATGAAAGCAAGTTGTTATTTTAGGTTATAAGAAGAAACATTATGGTATTATTCGAATGCTGCAATAGCAGTAGACAGTGACTACAATAGAGGTAAGGACTCTAGATATCTACTCTTAATGAGGACCTCTCTTTTTAGAATAAAGAAAGACACAAGAAAAACTGTAGTATTAAAACTAAATAGGCGACAAAATAAGTTTTTAGCAGAGAAACTATTAATCTATAGACCTTGTAAATTTCAATAGAAAGCTAAATATTTCATTTATCTCAGTATTGAACAACAATATAAATTAAAAAAACCATGATGGAGAAAAGGAAATATATATGCGTGTCTAATAGTCAGACCAACCCTACATGAGTTCGACACCTAAGCGGCAATAGAGACAAAGCAGTACACATGTGGGCAAATTTTATAACGCATCGGTTTTCGTTATCGAAATAAACATCTGAAACCCAAATTGACTTAAATCAAGTAGACAAAGCAATTAATCTTCGAACAAACCATGCTTTAAATAGTTCATACAATACCAATATGAGAAATAATTATAGCCTCCACAAGTCGTTAACCCATATTGGAATTAAACCATACATCCCAATAACCAGAGGTCTGAGCCTCAGTGATTTAAATAAGAACGAAAATAGGTGTAATCAATTTCAAATGAAAATTAATACAGAGACCAGAAAAAACAAGTAAAAACGAAATTGTAAACCACATTCGTACATAAATTATTATCAACCTCAAAGGATAGATTCTCCCTGAATGGCCTCATGTTGTAGCCGAAATAACCCGTAAGTGGTTCGTCGGCACTGGAATGTGAATGATTGGCAAGGAGTAGGAAATGATGTACATAGGAACCGTAAAGGGAAAACAATGATTTCCACCATAGAAATAGAATCGATTACCTCAAGAAATAGATGGCAGAGACATGCGAGGGTTGTGTATATTCATGACCTCTGTGTGTCCTCCGAAAGGAAAATGCAAAAAAATGGACTATGAGCCCTAAGGTGGTGTTTCGAGGAGGAGAGCGGCGAGAACGAAAGAGCACAATCACGAAGCTGTGGGATTCAAAAGAGGTTTAGGATTTCGGCCAGTAATCGTGACCCTTGATGGGCCTAATTCCGTCCCCATCGTCCAACCGCTGCCAGGACGGTCAGATTCCATCCACGTGATAGAGTAAGACGTGGAGGATTCTTATTATGGGGTTAATCTCCCAAGGAAGGAGTACAAATTATTTAAGTTTTTAAAAGTCGTAACAGTGTATGACTTAGGCATTAATATGATGTGTATTGCATAACAAGCGATAAAAAAACACTTAAAATACACACAATACAACTGAGAATCGTGAGACAAAGCTCACTGAAATCATTGAAATCAACTGCACGATTACATCACACTTATATAGCAGATTCCACTCACCTAATATTCCTGAAGAAGAGGCAACAAACCTAAATACAAGTAACCAATTTAAATGAACTCAAAACTAAATCTATTTCTGCATGATCTAGATTATTCTCACATCCTCCCTTAATGGAGAAATGGATTTTCTACAATCCCTAATTGACTTCTAAAAACTTCAAATTTGATTTTACCAAGAGGCTTAGTAAATATATCAGCCATATTATCCTTGGTATTACAAAATATTAATTCAATTTCATTTGACTCAATTTTCTCACGTACAAAGTGGTATTGCAACTCAACGTGTTTTGTTCTGGCGTGGTATACTGGATTATGTGCTAATTTGATAGCACTTTGATTATTGTTATTGATGCATGTTGAATCACTTTGTGCCTCTTCAAGATCTGCAAGAATTCTCCGCAACCAAATAGCTTCACATGTGCCATTGGTCAAAGCTTTGTACTCTGATTCTGTTGATGATAAAGAAACAGTTGGTTGTTTCTTACTACTCCAAGATACGACCCCTGATCCAATATGAAATGCATAGCCAAAGGTAGATCGTCTGTCATCTGGATTTCCTGCCCAATCTGAATCAGAAAAACTTGTCAGTGCAACATCAGATTCATCAGTATACATAATACCTAAATTCACTGTTCCCTTTAAGTATCGGAGAACTTTCTTTGCAACATTCCAGTGATTTCCTGAAGGCTTAGCCATGAATTGACTAAGGATACTGACTGAGTATGCAATGTCTGGTCTGGTAGTGGTGAGATAGTTCAAAATTCCCACCAACTGATGATATAATGTTCCATCTGCCTCTTTAGTTCCATATTCTTTGTACAACTTTGCATTCTGTTCTTAGGGAGTTGACATAGCTTTGCAATCACTCATATTTAACTTTTTAAGAATTTCCTTTGTATATTTGCTTTGAGTGATTAATGAAGACAACGCTCCAATGAAGACAACGATTACAGGCGTAGACAGCGATTACAGATGATGATGATTTCATACAGGCGTAGAAAAAAACGTGACTTCACTCGCTGTTCAATCGTGACAAAAAACGTGACTTCACTCGCTGTTTAGGCGTAGAAAAAAACGTGATCTTCAATCGTTGTTCAGGCGTAGACAAAAACGTGATCTTCAATCGTTGTTCAGGCGTAGACAACGCTCCACTTAAAAAAACACAATGTACACCCAACAATTTAACCAACATGGGCAATCCAACGTGCAGAGGTCGACTGATATCCGTGGGGAACCGACATGGGCAATACCTAAATGTTTGTTGTCTGTCTCATGAATTGCAAACTCACGAATTGCAAAAAAAATGTGAAAGCGTTGGCACGAACATCAAGCTTCACAACTCCGGACAGCGCTGGTGTAACACAGCAAATTACAACCAAAACAAGAAAACGCAGCAGTGAAAGGCCAGTCACACAGGCTCTCGACGGGTTTCGAAAGCGGATGAGCCAGAGCTCACTCCAATACCCAAACAATGCTCCGATACCAACTTAAAATACACACAATACAACAAAGAATCGTGAGACAAAGCTCACTGAAATCATTGAAATCAACTGCACGATTACATCACACTTATATAGCAGATTGCACTCACCTAATCTTCCTGAAGAAGAGGCAACAAACCTAAATACATGGAACCAATTTTTAAATAAACACTCTCGTTCAACAACTCAAAACTAAATCTATTTCTGCATGATCTAGATTATTCTCACAAAAATATCTCATCCAACAATATATAACCATTAACAAGGGTATTACATAAAAACACAGCGGGTAGAGCTACCATACTTGTGCGATGGTTATAAGAGATAACAATTAGAAGAATATCTCAGGTAAGAAGTAATGTAAGGTAACACTCTAGGATCCAACATAATAATGTATACCCGGATACATGCTCTTGGGATTAATATGGTGATGGATATTTATACAATGCTCATGGAATTGAACTGTAGAAGATCTAACATTGACTAATATTAAAATATATGAAAATATATGGAGACCATAGTTTGAGTGGGGTAAACACAAATAAATAAATAAATAATTTTGGTTGAGTTTGCTTTCTATGAATAGAATAGAGTTGTGATATTTTAAGGCATTTTTCGATGAGAAGTTATGGATTCAATTTTCTTAGGATGATGTATTGGACATGATGAAGATGTAGTCTTCCAAGAATTACAACAAAAATATGAGAAATTTTGGAGATCACCCATTAAAATTTCAATAAATTATATAGCGGCTAACTATGAATATTGAATATCCTTAACCATTTGAATTTGTAAAATTTTTAGAATAAAATATATGCTTGTAGTATTCATAACAATTTTCAATATTTAATTAGATGGAACCTATATTTAACTTAGTGTTTTTATGAATAATTTCGCTACAATTAAGGAAATTAAACCCAAAAAAAAATTGAAATTGAACACATTGCTTCCAAAAATTTATTTAAAATTTCAACAAACTAACTTTTATTTTGATAAATTTCAAAAAATTGATAAATTTCAAAAAAATTAAAGTAATGATTTTGAACAATAAATCTTAAAATACAAAACTATGTAATCCCTAATATTTTTTTTAAAGATAGTTTATGTTTATTCATATTAAAATTAAGTAACTTTTCAGTTCACAATATATTAATAAATAATTAGATCTCTCTTTACATCTCTATTAAAAAAATGATTTCACAATCCCTACCATATCATTGTAGTTTATATAATAATAGTTAATGAAATATAATTATAATTTTCAAAACTTGTGAAAATTATGTAATTTATTTACCTTATATTTTAAGAAATGAGAGGTAGGTGTATTCTTTTATATAACATTTCTAAATGATTTTGGATATTATCTTTTCCTTGTAAGTTTTGATTACATAATGCTCAACTAATTTTTTATATTTTTGGCTTTATGAAGAAAACATCTGAGCATTCGAATCCAGAAACAGATAAAGGTATAAGCTTGCATATTATTTCCATATCCACACACGGCGAACACACACATACTTTCACTTTTATTTTATGGTTTTATTGAATTTTTATAAACATAAAATACAACAATAATTATTAATCACCCCAGTCTTTTCCTCTTCAGATTTACTAATAAAATCGTAAATAAAAAAAACGAGTAGTAATTGGTTGATCCTTACTTTTATAAAATTATATGAAACAAATTTTTATGTTTCCTTATACAAATAAAATACATGAAATTCTTTTCTAATATGAAAGTGGGATATGATTTATTAGTCCCTGCCGGCGAGGTGGCTTTCTACATGGCTTCTACGGCGGGGGCTTCACACCTGTTGGAAATTATCTGTAGTTCCTACTTTCCCAACTCGTTGAGATTATTTCCGTCTATGTCGAGTAACAACATGAAAAAAAAATTGCAGAGACTGTTCATGTATCCAACAAGTGAAGAGCTGAGACATGTTTATGTGGATCCATGCGAATATTTCAAATGTGAAGACGCAGACACGAGGGCTACTGAGATCTCTGAGTCCGGCTGGACAGTGTATTTGGATCACTCTTTAGATAACTGCAGCGATAAAAGTACAGCCAGCGAGTTTGATATTGAGCAGCGGCAGAAGAAAATTTCGATTTTAGCAGATGCTACTAAAAGATATCAAAATTATAATTATTGGGCATCAAGCATTGCAGGCAATGAGGAGGGAGTCTTTCATGACTTCTGATGCCTCGTCTGGTCCCAGACGCTTTCTCTGCCTGTGCACAATATTGAGTTTGAGCTGGGGCATCAGATAACTGGTTCATACTCCTCTGTAGCTATCAGGAAACGTGATGTTGATGTCGACAAGGGTGAAGGTTCGGAATGCATTGCATCTTGTTCGTTAATGGATGTGGCTCCCAGGAAGCATAATTTCAGAGGACTGAATAAGAATGAGGATGATGTATCCATTGTTGCAGGACACAGCGAACTCTCCTGTCCACAGGCTAAAGGTAAGTGCCGAAACTTACGGGGATATTTAGAAGCGAGTTATGTTACAATTGTTTTTAATATAATTGGAATTTATCAATATTTTTATATAAACCTTGAGGATAATTAGATATTAAAGTATCTAAATACATGTAACAATCTAAAGAAAAAGCTCTGGTTTTTTCGCAGCAATTCTGCAATATAATTATGTTATATGGTGTTTTATTGTATATAATTTTATTTTTTTTGAAAAATTATTCAAAACTGGATCTTTATACATTAAACCATTTAAATTTATGCTTTTAAAAAATCTGTACTCGATTTGAAACGAAATTGAAAAAAGAAAGGGAAAAAAACTAAAAACTAAAAAGAGAAATTTCTTATTTTAGATTTCTTTCGCAACTCCACCAAAGAGCCGAACTGGGCTTTGTCCAATGGGAGCATTCACCTCAACGTTGGACATTCTGAAACGTAATGTCATTATGTATGAAATGAACTGCACCAAACTTGAGGTCTACCCATTGCAGGAGAGGTCAGCCACTGAGAAGCACAGGCAAGGAATTGTTGGAAGAAACTGGTAAAGCGCTATAAACTCCTCTGATGTTTTACATATATACTGTTCTTAATGATGTTTTACATATATATGGTTCTTAATGTTGTAAACTGTTTCTCTAATTCTACTCTTCTTAATGTTGTAAACTGCTTCTCGCACAGAGACAGAATGTGATACAGCTATTTAGCTGCTAACTGCATTTTCTTAAAACCCTCATGTTGCTTGAAGGAGAAAACACAATACCTGGTCACACTGGCGGACTTGCCACTGAAATATTGTTATCTTTCCTTGGCTACGTCGGCCTCCGCTATGAATCCCTGACCACTTGCAGGGTATCCTCCAGGTTTATCAGTGAGCTGAAGCCTTTTATGAAGCATAATCTGCAAAGTGGTATCGTGCATCAATCATTTCAGGAAATCACTAGCTGTAACGGTATAATTTTTATTTTGCAGAGAGAGGGATTTCAGCGAAACACCTTGGCTCCGCATTTCACAGCAATTCAAGCTTTAATCCTCTGTCTGCGTTCAATATACCATTGGGGTTTCAAATTGGGGCTTCGGCATTCACAATAATGTTGTAATTCTCCCTTGCTCTTGGGATCCTACAGGTCCTCCTCTATACGTGATTCTGACATTGAAGTATGGGCAGGTTCCCATTGTCATCGTGGTTTCAGTATTATCCTACATATTTATAATAGATTATTTGTTAACAATGCAGTATTTGCTTTCAACTTTTACTTTTATTAGTCCTTTCATCGATTGCAATCTTGCATGTGGATATCTTGAAAATACAAAATACAAAATAGCCATTAAGGACCTTATATAGCAAATGTGATATGTTCTTTTTTGTGCAGGCCAAACCCCTGTTGGAGTCTGGAGCCATTACAGAGCTAGAAGATCCTCAACTGGGTGGTCAATTTGATGTTCACCAAATGCAGAGAATGGTTCTCACAGCTTCTCTATGCATAAGGCAGTCTGCAATATGGCGTCCATCCATGAGTGAGGTGAGCTTGTTCTCTGATACCTCTCTGAACCCTCCTCTGGTTTATCAACTTTTCCACCTACTCGAAGATAATATGAGGCCTTCAATATGGATCACAGAGTGTTGACTATGTGTTCTAAATTTGCATTGAGTAACTATCATAATTGGTTACCTTGGAATGCTATCTTCCTTTTCTTTCAGGTCTTGCAGTTGTTGACAGATGGGCTTAGCCCAGAAATAATGGAATCCTGCAGAATGCCATCATCTGAGACAGATGAAGTGGATGGCTGCTTGAAATTTGATGACGAGGAGTACAACCAAAGCGTTTTGATTGTTGATGTCAATATTTTTTATTGGATTACAACTAATCAATTTTGATTTATTCACAGAAATACCCCTGCATTGATTGCAATATTTTACTCGACATTTCAAATATGATAAAGCTGATTTCTGTTCTGTTAAATACATGTCGACTCGTGATGGTCACAAAAGTTACATGAAAAGATTTCCGAAAAGATTTCAGTAATTCAGTTTTCGGGCTCAAGGTAGGGACTAGCTGCCTTGCCGCCACCCTTGTTTTTCGTCATTTCTAAATCCAACATCTTAGTGACACCATTAGTAAGCAATCACTTATGTGTTTCATACATATTGAATGAAAAAAAATAAAATCGACATTTTTATTATTTTCATCTATTACAAAAAAATAATGGAAACATTATCTTTTAAACTATCTATAACCCTATCTTCATTTTTGTTCGAAGAGTTGTTATTATCTTATCATTATACAAATAAAACTATCACTCCATTATCTTGTAAACTATCTATAACCTTCTCTTCATTTTTGTTCAAAGAGTTGCCATTATCTTATCATTATACAAATAAAACTAGCACTTATATTTTTAGTACAAAATTTTTCAAATGTGAATAGTATCATTTTCCTTTGTACTGATAGGTGTGAAGGTATGTGTACAACCACACTATTCGAATTTAACTTTTGCTATCGCAAGTGTGGAGTTTGATTGGTTGAAAATAAGAACCTAGACTAAAGAATATTTATATGAAAAGCAATTTAAAGTGTAAAAAATTGTTTATTTATTTGGTTGAAACTTTATTATTATTTCAAAGTTTGTATTTATGAACTAGTGGTCACAATAGACCACAAAGGACTACACATATTTTATTTAACTTATAATAGGAATGTATAGAAATCATATTGCTATAGTTTGATTATTTATATAAATTTTTGGTTTATTTATAGTTTGAAATTAAAAGTTGTTTTGGTATAATTTTTTATTTTTTTTAATAATTTTTTTGTTGTTATAAACAATTTTAATCATTATAAAATAATTTTATTTTTTTATTTTTATCTTGAAACATGTGTCTACCAAAAAATATAACAATTTTGTAAATAAATTTTGAATCTTTATGTGAACTAAGAGGACTAGAAAAAATCAACTTGTTTTCACTTTGTCGTTCATGGTGTGTACAATCATACAACTTTTTCCCAACTTCCGAAATTTATTATTAACTTACATGTTAGTGTAATTTGCACTTATCATGTCTAATGGATTTGATTGACATTATCATTTTATGGATGGTTTATATTTAGATTTATTTTACACACTTACATGTTAGCGTAATTTGCACTTATCATGTCTAATGGATTTGATTGACATTATCATTTTATGGATGCTTTATATTTAGATTTATTTTACACTCACTTTTTACATTAGATTTATTTCACACTAACCTTTTTACATTCTTGTACAAGTGATGAGATCATGTATGCTCCTTGATTCTACTACTCCGGAATTTTATTATAAATTTCTAAATTTCTCATATCAAATGAATGATTAGATTTGATATTAAATATTAAATTTAGACTTATTATTTGTGAATTTAGGTAATGGAAATATTTGTGAATTTAGACCTATTTATGCATGTAATACAAAATCCCCATGGAAATAGTGGTGGAGTTGTATTTATTGGTCAAAAAGTTAAAAAAACTTTTGGAAATACAAAGTACATAGGTGAAGTAGTTGGATTTGATCAAGGAACTTTTTGGAACAAGCTAGATGATTTTTCGTTTTCATGGGTTGCAAATTTTTTCTTTTATTTCTTTAGCAATGCATTTTTAGCTATGTTGCACGAGTTCCCGGTACATGGGTACTTCTGGTATGGGGAAACGAGTATTCGGTACGGCTAGAAGCTTCGCTCAAATTTACAGGAAACTTTAAGTTGGGAGCGGAAATAATATAATATATTAAAAATAAAAATAAAATAATTTAAAGGTGCAAATTAAATTCCACCATGCAGATTCCATCTTGCATTGAAATATGTAAAAGATTGGACATTGAAACACCGCCAGAAAAAATCAAAGTATCAATCCATCAAAAACTTGCCAATGAAATTCCTTGCCAGTGAAGAAACATGTGGAACTCCTAAACAAACAAAAAAAGGTTATTATTACTTGATTATTATGTGATTTCATGTAACACTATATTATATTCAATTTTGAAATTCAAGTTTGGAAATTTATAGAATGAAACTGATTAACACACTACTCTTTCTCTTTCTGGCCATCATTGTAATTTGTTGAATCTTATCATTAAAGCTTCAAGATATGCTTCAAGAAAGTAGAGTTATTTGCAATTGTTGAACTTCAAGATTTGCAACAGAAGCTGTCAAGGAATGACTAGCAACTATATATATTTTGTTGAAATATTTGGTAGATCTCCACATCTCTATTGCTTTACACAACCCATGCAGTCCAATCCCCTGACCTATCATGTATTAGTTATGAAATAAACAATTGGTACCCTCTCTACTCAAAATAGGTACCCAAAAGTTGAAAATCTGCTTAGAATAGGTACTCGAAAGGTGAAAATCTGCTCAAAATAAGTACCCGAAACGTCAAAATTTGTAGTAGTGAAGCTCCCAAAAAGCTCCAAAGTACCCTTTGAAGCTCCCAAAAATTTTGGAAAGTTTCCTACAAGCTCCCAAGCTCCCAGAAGTGGGGAGCGTGGGGTACGTGCTCTCCAATGGCTGAGAGCGGTACCCGTGTTACTATGATTTTTAGGTAGTAAAGTGTTATTATTTGAAAACAAATTTTCTATGTGCCAAGTGTACTATCTTGAGCTATTGATTTGATATGTTAAACGATTAAAACAATTCCAACCCTTAAATCATCATAAGGTGAAAAACAGTCTGTTGAAAATTAGTGAAGAAAGTTCATTACACTAATTTTAATGCGATTTTAGCTATGATTTTTCGTGCTTGTGCCGTGGAGTACGAGAATACACTGAAGGCGGAGATGAAGGTTTTTGAGCGGAAGGGTTTTTGACTCTAAGACTGAAGACACATATGCTGATAGATGCGTATTCTCATGAATATACTGCATATGATTAGTAGATGCATACGGTGTGTTGTTATGAGATAGAGCGGTCTAGGTTGTCTTTTCCCTCTGTGCTTGTTTTAGTTTTTTCTAATGGTCTTTAAAATGGAGTGCCTGTGAAGGAATTTTAAACCGGTAGAATAAATAAACACTCTGTGTTTTCTTTGTTTCTGAAATTTATATGATTAATTTAATAATAAGATTATAAAAACATGATAAAAATTATTTTATTATACATTTTTAAAATGCAATGTTTTCTTTAATTAATAGTGAAAATATTTTGAGGATTTCTGCAAAGTGCTACAAAAGATTGCTCAAGGAGAACTTTCTTCAGAGCTTTTCCGTATTTCTGGTTATTTTATAATCTGGGTTTTATTCATATTGAAAATGGAAATTAAAAAGCGGCTAAAACAACATACCATCCCTAAGCTAAGCTATTCCTCTATTTTTTTTTAAAAACATATTTATTTATTTTTGTTGAAATTTTAAATTACGAGTAAAAAAGAATAGAAATATTTGAGCTTTCTAAATTCAAGACAAACAAGTGTTGCATTTAATCACAATCACTTCAATTATATGCAATTAATTTTTAAGTTACTTATAGAATTAATAATTAGAAAATCAAATACATTATTATTCAAAAGTTGGTTATCAGAAAAATTGGTACCGAATATACACAAGTTAAGTATTATTTTTTATATTTTTTATATTTTTTATTACTGAAATTTAAATATGGTTACAAAATTATTATTTTAATTAGGTAAGGTGTCACTTTTTGAAAACAATTTTCCTTTATGACACATGTAATTTCTTGGGCCATTGATATGACATATTAGACTTCTGCCATTGATCTGATATATTAGACGATTAAAACAATTTGCACCATTAGATCATCATAGGTGGAAAACGTTGTGTTGTGTTTTCAAAAGCATCAAAATTTTGTTTCAAATAACTAATGCCAACGACAAGATTGCATAACAAAAAGAAATTATCATTACTTCCGCCACTTTGTATGCCACTTTGTAAATTGCTAGAGCTATTAATAACCCTTTTTCTATTACATCCAAAATAAATCACATTTTTTATTTTTTTAGGCTCAATGTTCATGCATTAGCCAAAGTCATCAAATATTACTATCCGTATTTCCACCTTCTTATCTTCCATGTTTTTTCCCTTATTAATTGGATAGTTAAATATCATTTGTCCATTACATTAAGTTTAGGATTTCTTCAAATCACAACGTATAATATTTTTTTTTCAATGCATTACTAATTTAAGTTGAATCATTCTTTCCTTGTCATATAAATCTTCTTGTATTTCTCCTCGTGTCTATCTTCCCAATGCTCTCATTTGCATGTTTGTTGTTTAATTTTTTGGAAATTCTACAAATATTATTGTGGATGGGATGACTCTTTATTTTTTGGTTGGAATTATGTGGATGTATGGACAACCAATTCATGCATCTTGTTTGACTATCAGATGGAATGATATTACCTGCACGTCATCAATCTATCAAGCCTAGTTTGTGTTTGATTAATTCAAATGGAATATAGTATTCATTATTTTTCCTATTAATTATCCTTTACGTGGTCAATTTTAAGGTTATCTTTTTATATTTTCTTCTTTATCATGGTGAAGGTCCATCGTGTACTAAATAATATTTTTTTTTTCTTTGTATATTGGTATTTGTCCAATTAATTATGTTCAATATGAGCTATCAATTGGATATGGAATCATTGTGGGTCGGAAATTTAAGTATAAAATGATTTTTCATAAAATATATATCTATTCATTCACTTTAAATTTCTCTCTCATATTTTTTAATCCATGTAAAGTATGAAAATATTATTGAATTTAGGCTCATCTTAAAGATTTAAGACCGTGTTTTAATCCATGTAAAATGTATGAATTTATTATTGAATTTAGGCCCCCAACATTTAAGACTATGTTTCAAAGGAATATGGTTTAGGTATTTTAATTTTAAGTTTTGAACTAACTATGAGTTTTTATCTTCTACTTTCACTTTGACAAAATAAAAAGATGAATTCTTAGATGTGAAGCAAGTCCGAAGGACAATAAGAATTTAAGATGTGATAGCCTAACCTGAAGACTTGTACTGACATTTAAGAGATGGATCTCCCCTTAATGGAGTCATGAAGAATAAAATGAATGGATTTGTACCGCAAACTCTTTCTTCTCACCTTTTCTACGTTCAATCTACTTCATCACAAGTTATAGAAAAATTGTTGGCATTGAGTTACCTCACATCTAGTGGCCAAGAGTGGCCAAATATTATCACGACATTACTACTCAACGTTGGTGGCCAACAAATGGAACCACTGGGACACATTCAAACATACCACTCTAGAAACTCTTCCATATCTTTCTTAGGTGGTGTTTGCGGTGTGTGGGTTTTTGTGAATCCTTCGATAAATAAGTTGTGTAGGGAATGAATTCATCTAATATTAGCAATGAGGTTAGCCTTGTTGTTACTTGAGCATTTTATAATTATTTGAATTTTCTCTAACCTAATTGTGCTAATGATATAGAGAGGGATTTTATTATGAGAGTAGGTGTGTGAAGAAACTTGTCCCCATAACTAATCGACAAGCTACATTTGGACTTTCGGTGTTGATATCTTTCACATATTATGAAAATTTTGTCCCTTACATGCAAGAAATATTTTCTATTACAATAACAATTGTCAAAATAGATGAAGAGATACCTGTTTCCCTTAATGTTATCAATTTTTGGAGTTCTCAGAGGAAAAAGAAATTCTATATACTAGAGGAATATGAATGAGACGTAATCGATGATCTCGTATGTGCCTTTATTTTATTTTAGTAGGAAATCACTTCTTCTCTTTCTACCAATGTTATTAGAAACATTGTTGAAACAAGAATATGACCAAGATTAGGATGAGGGTGTATAGAATATTTCTCTAGTTGGAGGAACTTGATTTCATCTGTCATAAGAACTGGGAGATGATGTTGTCCCCCCTCTAACTCCATATGTAGAAGAAAACATATGAAATCTAGATTAGAGACATTGAGATGTGAATACTTATGCATTTGGATAAATGTAATATCCCCTTTCTTGATCCCGTCAAAGTGGATAGAATTGACCCATGGTATTGACCCATGGCATTTCTTGATGGTATTTTCCCATGGTATTGACCCATAGATTCTCATACAGGCTGACCCATCAAGCCTATAAAAGGGGAGAGAAGCTAGGCATTTAGGTATCTCCGGATTATATATTTTATTATGTTTGGGTTGAGAACCCTCGACTCCGGCCAGTTCTTTTAGTGATCCCGGGATGAAAACCCCGCGATGATTTTTATGTGGTGGATCCATCCAGGATTCACAAGTGGGCTTCAATTTATTATATCTGTTGTGTTCTGTGTTTTTTATATGAAATACCTAGATGTGTTGTTTTACTTAAAATTTTGATCCTCAGAATATTACAGTTTTGTAATATCCCCTTTCTTGATCCCATCAAAGTGGATAGAATTGACCCATGGTATTAACCTATGGTATTGACCCATGGCATTTCGAATGATATTTTCCCATGGTATTGACCCATCAAGCCTATAAAAGGGGAGAGAAGCTAGGCATTTAGAGAATTCTGGATTATCTATTTTATTATGTTTAAGTGAGAACTCCTGGGCCCTGCCAGCTTCTTTAGTGATCCCGGACGAAACCTCGCGGTGATTTTTATGTGGTGGATCCATCCAAAGATTCACAAGTGGGCTTCACTTTATATTCGTTGTGTTCTCGTGTTTTTTATATGAAATACCCAGATGTGTTGTTTTATTTAAAATTTTGATCCCCTCGAATATTACAAAGGGTACTCGCAGTTGTGCATCCCCGCCACCGAGGTTTATCACAAAATAATTTTGAGACTAGTTTTCGGTGATCTACCTTAAATCACCCTAGCTAGAAGTCCATCAATTTCGTGTTTATTCACATCCATCCTAATTGATATTTCATGTTAAATATTTCCATATCCATCAATTAGTTTATGTGGCTTAACGTTAGAAGATTTTTGCAGTTTACAAGGCGATCTATTGGATTGAAGGTCTAGATCTATCAAGAAATCAAGCCTATTTTCAAACGATGAGACCCTCGTAGACCTAAGTCTTGAAGAACGATTTACGCGTATCCGGGTTAGTTAAATTGTTCAAAACGTCGTAGCTCCAATGATGAATAAACGGCTTTATTCACACCGTGCGTAACTAAGCGAAGGACCATTGCATCGGTAGCGGATTGGACAAGGCAACACACCCACCGCACTCTATCTCAGCTCACGCGGAATCGTGGGCTGTCTCGAGTACCGGACGAAATTTGGGTCAACTGGTCACCGGGCACATTACACTTGCTCCATGGTTCGGAAGGCACCGACATCATTGTTATGGATTCCGTGAATGATGGAGTGTTTGGCAGATGGCTTTGGTTGACAACGCCGTAAAGGTCTTATGGCCTATAACGGTTTTAGTCACAAACTGCTCGAAGATTCAAAAGAAAATCTCCATCGCGTGCATGTATTATCCTCGCGTGAGTGGGGTACTTGGGATCGCCGTTTGATAACATGTCACAGGAACATGACTCCGTTGATTGTATAAATTCCAATCTCGTGCGATCTAGTGATGCAAGAGAATTAGAAAAGACATCAATAGCCTCTCCGAGTTTTACCCTTGCGCAGATAGTTGTTTGTCTATTTTTAAGAAGACAGGTCTTCGTTGAGATTCGTTCACAACAGAGTTTCTTCCTCGCCTTTGCTCCTGCAGGACATTATCCAACTTAAAGCCGGAAATCGAAAGTGGCGGGGCGAGCATTCTCATATCACCGCCAAGAAGCTCCCCATTTGACATCCGTATCACGAAAGAGAAATCGCTAGCAGGCTAGAGGTTCCGAATCCGGCCGGCAAAGCTATTGAGCCAACCGGGAAAGCCGATTTGCATCCACCGAGAAGATTTTCATTCTCGTATCACCACCATGAATCTCTGGGGACAACGTGTTTTATGGTTCGTAGCGCAGGTCGTGATGTGCCTAAAGCCATCGCATCAACATTACGAAGGTGGGGAGGACCAAGCAGACACATTCTAGAGCTTTATGAAGACGCCTCCGTCGTATCCGCGTACCCAAGTCACAGACGAAAAGGCCAATCACCGATCCCAACCGGAGCTAGAACCTTAGGAGCGCATCATCTCATCACGTCATAAAGTGATGGGTATTCGTAATGGATCGTTTCTACTGGTTTTAAATTTTCAAAGAGGTTGTAGATTATAGTGAGAAGTTGGGACCATGCTACCTAAATCCGCCACTCTCTAATATTTGCCGATAGTTTATCTGTTGATCTATATGTCGATTATAACATAGGATACAAGATCGTAGCATAAGAGACAACACAAAAATAATTTGCATGGGTCTATGTATCGACATTAAAACTACGCTTATATTTGCATAAGACAAGAATATAATTAATCAAATTTATTTAGAGAAGAATTTCAAGAAAAAGATTGAGCATTGGACTAACAAACTTCACAAGAAAATAAGAAATGAAGATGGGGTCCAATGGGAACCCTTAGGTGCGCCGTCGATGCGCTAACATCAAGGAACAATAGCTATATTTCTAGTAACCATAATAAGGTCATGATAGAGTAGAATGCTTGCACATTTTTGAGCAAATCCGCGCATTGTCCACCATGCACATTCTCAAGGAGTCAAGTGAGCATCTCCGACCTTCGCTTAGATTATTCAATCGAGTATCAACTTCATGTACGAGTTCCAATTCCGAGTCATCCAAGGACTCAATTGAAAGGTTAACTTAGGCACTTCCGCATCGTACATGGAGAGCTCTAGAGTCCAAGGCAACATGGTGATGACATAGGGAAAAGAAACGACCTCATTATTAACCGAAGTCGACGATTTGCGATGGCCTATCACGAGGGACCAAATTTTTCATGTGTTGAGCGTTGGACAACTCGAAAGTTGGGTGTGTAAATAATCATCCCCGGAGGCTCATTCTAATAGAGGTAACTAGTCCCAACAGATCACCGAGCATTAGATCGAGCAAATCCGCAAACTAGATATCAAAATTCTCGCCGTTTTGGGAGGCTTTAATGAAAATTTTGAGAAAATGGATCGTCTCCAAGAAATTTTGGAAACAATTAGAAAAAATTAATGAATTAATGAAGATATATGGTCCTTTAAGGAGCCATACCTCCATAGAACAAAATGACAGTCAAAGGAGACCGTTTCTCAAAAAGGGTCCACGCTATTCTCGTTAAAATAAAGAACAACCATGGGAGGTGAAGGAAGGAGATAGAAGAGGAGCTAAGCTCTTCACACTGGGTCGACTACAACATACAAATCAAAAGCAAGAACAGCGATGTGCCTTTCTTCGAAAGGTCCATGTTATCCTTCGCAGTCAAAAGATATCCGGAAGGAAGATATAACAAGCAAGTGCCTTCGAACTTGGATCCAAATCGTTATGGCACAAAGTCTAAAGATGTTCTCCCACACCCAGACACATTAGATGCGACTTTGAATTTGATAGATGAAATGGTGCCAAGGTTCAAGTTGGGCCTTGAAGCCATCCATGCTTGCTTTGATACAACCTAGGTTCTCGAGCATTGTTGTGAAAGGGTTACACCCGCGTCGCCTGTCTCAAGAAATCACAGTCTTAACAAAGACCGCTATTTCCCTACAATGATGACATCATGAGGAGGATTTTGTAATGGTAAAGCACTCAAGGGGTTGGACAACACCCACCGTTATTACTTTTTACGAAGCGCAAAATTTTGGAATGCATGGAGAAATTCAAGATTTGGTATGCTTATGGCCGGATCTAGAGTGATGATTTAACCCTTAGATGCTCCAATACTTTTGCAATGGAATTACAATGTCTCTTATCCAAACTACATCAAAAATCGTACATGAAAAATATCATGTCTCCAATCTTAGGAGAAGATAGGGGAATACTCTGGCGAACAATTGAGATTCAAATTGTTGGCCATTTGGAGTGAAGGAGCTAATCGCATCACCTCGCTTTCTTATGAACTACCGAGGGTTTGATCAAATAGAGCATCAAAAATACGAGAAAGAAGTTAACCAAGGAGGAAATTCAACAAAATTTGTGGAGACAAGAAAATGAACTAAGGAGGAAAGGCTTATGCTTTTTATGCAAGGGAGTTTTGGGCATCAACACCATTCAACCATATAATAAGGAGGAAACAAGGATAGAAAAATTAGACATTTCTTCGCATCATGGGGATTCATCCATAGATGTCTTTATGAGCCAGGAGTGGGCCTATGAAGGATCCTAGGCAATGGGCATAAATGGTGAACAACGACACCATGCTCTTTAGAGAAACTTCAAGAGACAAGTCGATCGGGCCTAACTTGAAAAGTACATGACGAAAGGAAAGATGCAATTCCTCCCGATGATGTTGTAGTTGAATCTATAAATACAATGGAGGACATACATAAAGAGTATGGGAAATTAGGTATAGACACAAACATCTACTCAAGACATCCATGTTTGACAACCGTAAAGGATGGACAACTCATCCTCACATGTGAAGAGGTCTGTGATGAATACACTCAAGGAGAATCAAATGAGGAGAGTGATCGTGTATTTTGAGAGAGGATAATGCATTTCAAGATAGATCTTGTGTTGTTGAAGAAAGAGTCCGGACAGCCTCGAGACACTGTTTTACAGACATAAAAATTGAGGAACTTATAGGGAAATGTGCCAAATCATCGACCAAGCCTTTGCCTAGTATTGAGGAAAAAATCCATGCCCCTCACAAGGCCGCATGAGGAGTACACCTGGGAGTCCCATAGCAGCACCTCTACAGAATACATAGATAAGGCTTGCAACACCAACAACCCACCTTTATACATTGGGAAGATAAGGGAAGAGTTCTCCAACCGCATCAAAGTTGGGTAACCAAGCAGTAGAAGCATGAATTGAGCATCGAACAACATCAACATAGTAGATTTGCAGATATTCATCCCTCCCCAAGTCCTGGATTGGCGAGAGATTATGAGTCGGCATTCTATCGATAGGTTGATTCTTGGGAGGATACTCATAGCCGAGGGCATATCGTACTCTGGGCCCGAAAGTACAACAATGGAGGGTTAAAAATGGTACCACAACCCACAAGTCCCGTGATTTAGGTGGCATTGGGATCCGTGAGAACCATTGGGGAAATGATTGGCCAAAGGATTGTTTGGGATCCGTGCAAATCTATTCCGGGAAGGATTGGTCAAAGGATTTTTTTGGGATCCAGTATCAAGGATCCATTCAGGACCATTCAAAATGGAGGGCACACTGGGATTGTATGGGATCCCGGGATCCATGTACAAACAAGCTCACATGGATAGAAGTGGATCGCTTGAGGACAAGCGGCAATCTTTGGGCGGAGGATTTGTAATATCCCCTTTTCTTGATCCCGTCAAAGTGGATAGAATTGGACCCATGGTATTAACCCATGGTATTGACCCATGGACTTTTGATGTTATTTTCCTCTACGGTATCGACCCATGGTATTGACCCATGGTATCTCTTGTTGGTATTGACCCATCAAGTTATAAAGGGGAGAGAAGCTAGGTATTTAGGTATCGTTAGATTATCTATTTTATTATGTTTGGGTTGAGAACAGTGCTGTACCAGTGATCCGGACGAAAGCCCCGCGGTGATTTATATGTAGGATCCATCCAGATTCACAAGTGGGATTCACCTTCTATATCCGTTGTGTTCTCAGGTTTTTTATATGAAATGACTTGGGATGTTTTGTTTTATTTAAAATTTTGATCCTCGTAACATTACAATAAATTTTTGAGCACTCATCACCGATGTTTACCTTCGTCAATGTTGATCTCAAATTTATTCTCAATACAATGAAGGATAAGAAAATACATGTTAAAGACAAAACTACATGGACCCTTTGGAGATTATTTGATTTTTTCTACGGTTCAACAATGGAGACACTCTAATTTTTAAGTATACGACCTATTTTGGCGAACTACTAACAAAACATGAAAGCCGATGGAAAACAAGAAAAAAATGTCCATGTACTCACATCTCCTAACATAAGTTGTAAGGTACCTTCGAAGCATGGAATTACATTTGGACTAGTGAGTTTTTCCTACTCAAGGTCAAAATTTGTATTAAAAGAAGTAAAAAATTATTAATTTTGGTTTTCTTACCTTTTCCTATGTTGTCGTAAGTTCGAATTAGAATAATAAAAAGCATTATTTTTTTATCTCTACTCTTTCATATGCTATTGCCTTATGGAATTTTCTTTTTCAACATGGTACTCTAAGTTAAAATTATAATAAATTTTTGGTACTAAACATGGTCTTTACTGATGGATATTCTAAGATACATAAATGTAAGTGAATGGGATAAGTATTTCTAAATTTGTGTATATATATATGTCTTTTGACCGTGTTTGATCGATGTTTGAGAGCTTTTTCTTTCCACTTATCCTTCTTTACATCCTTCTTAGTCGACTCGCATTTCACCATTGTCTTTGCTCTCGGTCTTCCAACAACTTTCCGTGTAGGAAATAATTTCTCGAAGACCTAAAATAGTAGAAAGCATGAAGAGATTAAATCAACCTAATATACAAACACGACCGTGAGTTATCTTGAAGGAAGGAGGGATCGGTTGTCTTCGTTGGCATACACCGGACTTAATGTTGAAATACAGCACAGAGGACTCGACGAAAACAAAAGAGAACTCTCAACAAACCAACAAGATATGAATGAAATATTCTCACATACATAACGCAATAGACCAAAATTCTAATTTTAGCAATATCTCAGACCCGTATATCCCCCCCTATAATAACGCGCAGTACACATAACGTAAGTGTTGAAAAATTAAAAATTGATGAAAAAATCGACATGATCGACCCACCCACTCGACTCACCTCGCTCGAAAACCTTTTTATAGTGACACCACCGACATTAAAACCGTTGAGGCCATACGGTCAAGTTCCCAAAACTCGTGGTTACAAAGACAAATTAGAGCCATGAAGAGACGAGGAAATAAAATGAAACCCAAATGGACAATAGAGACCCTAAAATATAGGTGACAGATAATCCGCATCATAATGAAGCCATGCATGGTCCTTAAAGTGCCATGCAAAACAAGAATAAAGCCTACAGATGCTAATGCCATACAACCTAAGAAAAACTCAAAATCTAACAAAAGCAACAAAAGGGCTTCAACATGACAAGGAAGTTTCAATTATACCTTTCAAGTGGGAAGATAAATGACCACAATTCCCATCAAGACTCCATCACTAAAATACCGAACATAGAACCAAATATCTTCTTCCCATTCTAGGTTATCCGTGATGAAAATTTCTCGAACTCATGGGAAGAAAAGTTTTAAATTTCACCCGTACACATCGAATCCAAAGAGACTAGACTTTCCTCCATGGAATGATAACCATAAGCATGTTTCATGGCAAGATTGGAATGGAGGATTTGATACATAAACAAGGTAATCCACACTATACATTGAATAAGATACATCTAATCCAAAAATACCAAAATGTTATTTTCCATAGAACAGTACACAGGGAAACATGTTTCATGGAAGATACAAGAGGATAATTTGATACATACCCTCGTAGACAACATGTCAAGGTGGAAAAAATTTCTCCCACATTGCTTAATTGCTTGCTACTGCTCTGTGCTTGAATAAATACTAACCACCAGGAAATGGAGAGGAGGATGTACATAACCCGTTTCCACCTCTCACATTGATGCTTTCCCCCAAACATTCCTAACATACCACTTGTCACGCCTAGTTGTTCTATCTTTATATTTAATGCCCTCATTAAGCTCCGTGGGTTGAGCCGCCAATCACTTCCTACTCTCCTCATCCTCGATTTAGGTGTGACATCATGTGTATGCTTCCTCCACGTACACCCTCCCCATCTTCGTGTAGGCCCCCACACGTGCCGCTGGCACCCCGATCAGGGGTAGGAAGCATTCCATTTTCATGGGAATGGGAAAAGAGAAAAAAAAAATTATAGATATATATATATATATATATATATATATATATATATATATATATATATATATATGGTATTTACTGATTTTTGTTGGGATGCATTTTATTTTATTAAAGTGAATAGATTTTCAAGGTGAGGAGCTGTGTTATAAATCCCGTATCACCGAATTTGGAGTTTATGATAAAATTAAAGTAGTTGTTTTAATAGTGTTTTCAGTTTTTCACACACATAAAGACACACACATACCATAATAAATCCAATTAACTTTGGATCTACTAGGAGATGTATCAAAATTTTCGAAGTGCAAACTTATTTTTGAGTTCAAAACTTGAGGAAATGTTTTTTCTACAAAATATTTGATTCCTCTCAATGCCTAGTGGTGACACCAAATTAAAATAGATCTATGTTGGTTTTGAGCAACACACTAATAAAATGTTGTTATTATAAGGTTTTTTTTTTCACTTATTTTATATAATATATATACAACTCACTTTGAAATATTTTAGTTATAATTCACATTCTTCATATTAAAATATTATATTCATATGATATAATATATCTTCCCACACACACACACACACACACACACACACATATGGTTACATATGAACATTCTCTAAAGTCATTTATATTATTAATATTGTTTATAATCTTAGTTATCTTTCCCTATGTAGAAGAATTGAATTATTTTTATTATTCATAATTTTAAAATTTTTAATGTTATATATAGAGGGTATATTAAGAATGAAATAAATCACACATCTCATGTGAACATTTTTTTTTAAAATTAAATTACATTATTATTTTTCTCTATATAAAATTCACATAAATTTATTTTATTTAATATGGAAGTTGAAATATTATATTTATTCATTCCCCTTTAAAAATAACTCCCTTAGTTTCTAGTATGCACTGGCCTACACCATTAGATATAATGTTAGACGATTGAGTAATTTTAGGCCATTATATTTCAAAGTGACTTCCAAATGTCAACCAACCTCTTAGTTTAATACATCTTATGCGAATTTTGTTGAGCCAAGACTACTATTTTCCTGAGTTTCTACCTAATTTCCTTGTAACTTTTCTCGACCATTTTCATAAATGTTTTCACCATTTCCTTCTGAATCCCTTTCGACCATTTTCGTATCAAGGTGGACATGTTTCGTTGTGAGCAGGAGATGGAATGGTCGATGATCTTTTTTTTCTCTAGAGAGTTTAAGGCCTTAAGTCGACGGGGATGTCATCGTTATGCATTCATCTTCAATGTGCTAACATAAATCAATGATGTTTCTATTATATGATCAATTTTTGCATTTCATTTTTTAATCATAGATTTATATGCGTGTCTAGGATTCTCCCGTTGCTTCTTCTCGTTTTATCTTCTAATCTCATATTTTTCTTTTTTTTATTGTAGATTGCAAAGATTTATGTTTGGAGTATTTTCTCCTATTTGTCTCCTTTATTACAAGGACAAGAATCTCTCAGGATCAATATTTCGGAGTCCAACCTAGGTAGATTTGGATCCGATTGCAGGAATAACGACAAACATCTTATCACTAGCTCTCATAGGTTATGACATATTTCCCCGTAAATAAAACTCGTTAACGATTTCATGAATTACCGTACTCGCTTTTTCTTTGGTTCGTCCCTCAATTCTACTAAAATTTTTTGAAGCCGCATCGCAACTTCACCATCCCGTATTATCTCTAAATTCCCCGGAAAGTTGAATCGACTATCCGATACCATGTTCCTACCGTTATCTCGGGACTATCTCGGGGCCTATGGCTGCCATGGGTGTGACCAAGGCATGTTGTACGTGGATGAAAAATAAACGGATGGAGTTGAAGGCCAAGATTGGAGGGATTGTTGAAAGAAACACATGAAAGAGGTGGAGTTGGGTAACAAATTTAATTCTATGAAAGAGTTGATTAGGTTTATGGGAAAACCATCCCAAAAGAATGTTCTTCTTGCATTTCATTCTATTACAAGAACATAAAATTATGAATGGATAGATTTGATGATGAAATATTTTAGATCTAAAGACAAAGAAGGCAAAGGAGGGAGAGCCATTTTCGATGCCCCGCAAAGTTACATGCTTTGGGTGTTCAGAAAACTACATATCTTATGAGTATTCGTCATGAGGAAGTCAAATATGTAGGTTCATTAATAGCTACTAAAGGTGATATATTATTTTTTAGCTTGGAACTCACTAGTTGTCATGATAATGATGAGTTTACTGTCTATTTGAAAATGGAAATACATTATTACTTGGCTTTATAATAAATCAAATGGTTTCACTCATCCATGAATTTTTAACCAACACTCAAGTCAATTCATAAATAATCTTGCCTACTAAAACCAACACATAACACATGGATATCTTCCAACTACTTAAATCGAGAGGTAATTTGTTAAGTCTCTGGAAAATTGTCCATTATAGGTGCTTTTGTGAACTTTAATTTTCTCTATTATTTGTTTTCCCGATGCAATAAAGGTAATTCGTCAAATGGTATTATGAACACTCATGACACTTCCCTAAACCTAATGTAGCTACTACAATGGTGGTCATTGTTATTATTTATGCATGGAATATCTCCTTGTATTTTTGGAGATTTAATAGTGTATCATTTGATTAGAAGAAATCCATATTAGAGTTTTAAAACCAAGATAGGAAGATAAAACCCGCCGTCAAATTTGATTTGTTTCTCTTTCCTCATTTCCCTCACTCTTCTCCTCTCATCAATCTTTCCACCACGTCTTCCACATGTTATCTCTTAACAATTTCATTTATTTCACCCAATCTTACACATCAGTAAATTATCTCATGCTGGTTAGTTTTCTATAAAGGAAGGCTTAATATCATGGGCCTCATGTATTTTCCTTTTTTAAAATTTTATCTCAACCAAGAGAAATGAGGCTATTCATAGTTCCAATAGTTCATCAAATGGATTCTTTACCATGAACAACTACACAAGGGTTTTATATTTTCAAATTTTACTAATATTTTCCAACTTTCTTTTTCAAGATAAAATTTTCTATGTCTGTATGTTTGACTCAATGACAAGTTAGTTACATGGCACATTGGACTCAAATGTAGATTGACAAACTTCTTACTCTGTAGCTCAAAAATCATCTCAAGATATCTTGGAATAAGGGAGATTACAAATATGTGTCCAAGGTTTGTTATTGGATGAAATTGTCTTTAACTATGATTGAATGTCTGTCATTTTGATTATTTTGTATGGAGGGCTCACAATATTAGTGTGTTCAATATAAGTAGCTTCGAATGTATGGTGGCCACTTTTCGGTTAAGATCATGTGTGTAACTTCTAGTGTAATCCTAAGTTAAAGAAATATGGTATGTTTATTATGTCCACTCTTGACTACGATACCCCATAGAGTTTTCGATGGGGGAAACCAAGTTCATCCACCTAGGTGTGGAATTGGTGATGTTTTGTATATAAATGAATTTCAATTCAATCATATATCGACATACTTTCGCACTTGGTTCTAACTCGAAAGGCCGAGTTATCAACATGGTTTTTTGTTATTTATTGGACAAGTGCTTGTGGATTGAATAGGTGGCAAGTGATGGGAACTCAAATACATTCGACTCGGTATAGTGTATGTTTTCTATGTAGAATGTGCGGCTTAAAACCTTGATGTCTCAAATTTGGCAGTGCATTCAGGAGCTCGAATTGTCATCCTTCACACATATTTATCGTGAGCTCAATCAACTAGCATATAAGTTGTCCAAGGAGGCATTTTTTGAGTAGCAGATAGACTTGTTGATGGACATGAATATGAAGGAATGGATTTTATACTTTCAGTCTTAATTTTTCTGTGATGATGAACACCATCCTTCCTAGTCATTCGGGGAGAATGAATTTTATGATGGTAGTGGGCATCTATCCTTTCTTCTTTTGGATGATATATTGAATTATATCCTCTAATAAAATCAAGGAATATGGATTTCACTACGTAGTTGTCACATCACCCGAAATCATACCAAAGAAACAAGTATGAAATTCTATGTGAGGAGAATAATTGATGAATATGTTGTGCATTCCAATATTTTATCCAATACAAGTCCCTTTATGTCAAAGTTGGATTTGTTAACTCTACAACCGTAGCATCACAAAAAATAAAGGTGGATCTTATTCATTCATTGAATACTTAAAATACACTCTTTACGTGGAAACTCACAAGGTGTCACCATTATCTTTTGGAGATAACTGGCCACTACCAAGGAAATTTTTGGGTTTGAATTATTTCCTAAACAACAAATTTGCCGTATAACTATTAGGAATGTGATGGAGAATGGAGTATCTTTGTGAAATCCTAGGCCTATTCGTAATCCTATGCATCCTTCATCTTATACCTAATTACCTATCTCGATTTATCACCAATCGGAAATCGGACCTAAGGTAAGAAAGTTCTTCATTCTCTCGTTCATAGACTTAATACTGGGTGTCCATAGAGTCGAGAGGGCCAAAATCCCAACTTCTCCTATCAAGATCTCAAGTCATTTTTTAGAGTTGGGAACAATCACTGAATGAAAAGAGGTTATATCCCCGAGCCAAGCTCGTGAAAGAAAGAAAGACAATAATTATTGGTTCTCCAAATGAATTTACTAATCCCACCTATTAGACTAGAATGCAACATTCAATAGCGTTACACCTTTTGTCACATTCCATGGTCCAAAATCAACCAAAAAATACATATATTTTCATCGTGGTATGGAGAGTGAAACTCGTGCAATATCTTGTCTTAAAAAAATGAATAAGGAATATGGAATGTTGCATTTCTACCTCGAAGCTGCGTAAAGGCTCTAGTGTTTCCTATTACACTTTATCAACACATGTTATCTCTCACAAATGACAGCTTTTCCATGAGGCGAGGGGCATCTACATGTACAGGCATTTTATAATGATCATACTATGTTAGAGATTACTTTAAAGATTGGATAATCACATTGAATTTATTATAGTTTTCGCTTAGCTACACCAATAATTATTTTTCAATTTCTAATGCATTTTGTTTCTCAAAAGGTACATGTAAAGATCAATTTCAAAGCTTTCTCTACCTCTTCTTATCGATTATTGCAGTAGGTGGCAAACCATTCTCGCAACGTGGACTCCTCATTACCAATAGTTTTTGACGTAATGAACAAATGGAAAACATTTCCCGGTTCTACACCATCTGTGCCGTCAAGTGCTTCCTCTTATAGTGACACTCTCTCTAACCAACACATATGAGCCGCACAACAGAGGCATCGCAGCGCCCTCATCATCCATATTGTGTATTTATTTTTAATTTATGCATTGTTTCCTCCGAGGAGTTGTAACAAAATACACAGCTTTAGATGACATAAATATATATATATTTTTAATGTTGAGTAAAAGAGATTGGGACAGACAGGTGGGATTTTTTGAAGCACAATTTTTTGGGACAATATTTTTGGCTGTGTACATTTGATTGCAAGTTTTAAATCCTTTCACAAGATATGTACAAAGGATGGGCCCCAAATGCTTCTTGATATACCTCAATGATCGATTTTCAATAGAGACTCGTTGGATCCTATGAAAAATATACGTACTCCCTACTACCAAAATTTCCACCGATATCTCACGTACTCGTCTTGAGAATTTATACTTGTTGTATCTCTTACATTCCTTATTCATATTGAAATCGTACTCTGCAAAGGGATACTTTTCCAAGCAAATGACAATAATTTAAGATCCACTCGAAGAAGTATCTAATAATGGAGTATAAAGGAAGAGGAGTAGTCGTAATAATTTTACTTTTTAGATTTACCAATGGTTAAAATGAATGAAATTATGGGACAATGAATGTACAACCAAAAAAATAGAATTTAAAAATAAAAGTAGTTAAAAAATCGCGATCAAGGTTGATGAGAAGGTTCAACTACTCATGAAAGTTACTTTAAACCACATTATCCTTTTTGTTATTATTATTATTAGATCCTATATGTTGTCGTTATTATTATTCAAGTGAAATCAATGTTAACTATTAAAGCACACAACAATGGAAGAGGATTACTCTTCCTCGCCTAGTGGCTTTGTTGGACAGTGGATGAGTTGATTTCCATGGAAACTTTGTTAGGAGAGCTCATACTAGATGATGCTGAAAGCATCACTCTATGCATAATTGGTATGACTTCATTTGAATTTTATTCTCTTATACATTCAATTGTATTGTAGTAGTTGGAATTTTTGTTCCAAATGTTTGATCATCAACACTACAATTATATTCTCTTACACATTCCATCATATTCTAGTATTTGTTGTATGGTCCATATGTTTTACCATCATCTTCCTCACAGGAATAGAGATAGTAGAAAGGTTAGCCTATGTAGGAATTATTTCAAATTTGGTGACTTACCTCACATATGTTGTCTCTAAGTGAGAGTACCATTAATTCTGCAAGTAGAGAATTGCTTTTATATTGTCCGGTGTGGTCTCCATGCTTTCTTTCCTTGGATATTTTGTTGCAATTTATCTCCTAGGTCAATAGTGGACCGTTGACCTTAGCTTTTGTAATCTATTTGATGGTTAGTATTTTCTTTTATTTTTCAAATTATTTCTATAAAACATCCCAATAGAACTAGTTGTCCATAAAAATCTAGGATTTTTACTCCAATCTCGTTTCTTTGAAACATATGTTAAACATCTAACGCAATACCAGAACTAAAGGTTGACTCGTTTTTTCTATCTCAATCTCAAGTGATTTCGTGAAACATACATTCAGAGGGTTTGAGTGGAATTCTTTTTCCCTAGGTGATAGGTTCTATAGGTAATGATTTATCTTAAACAATCTCATATTTGCACTTAATTCATTCCTTTGAAACTTTCGACTAGATAGCCTCGAACATACCAACCAGATGTCGTAGGCATAATTTTTTCACTTTTTTATTTTCAAAAATGTTTAAGAAATGAGGATTAAATCGGAGAGGGATCTCACTACTTTAGATGGTAGGTTGGAGAGACAATCCCAAAACGACACACACTTTTTATTCAATCTAAATGTCCCATCATTCAAATTCCATGCTATACAACGAGGAGAGGAAGTTAAAAATGAAACTGATGGACATGTTAATAGTTAGTTAAACACACCCATTAGGTGTAAAATAAATGATGACAAATTTTATTTTTAATGCACTTCCTGTGTAAAATACGTCGGTCATTGAAATCTCATAGATGAGCAGGACATCGAAAAGTATCCAACCTACCACCCTAGAGAACATGCTTAGTAAACCTCATATTGTCAACATGGAAACCTCATCTAATTACCCGCGGATTAAGTCAATCAGACCATCCCACTAAATTCAGCATGGAAATTCCTCTCCAAAGAATTGATCTCGAAGGAAAATCCTTTGTTAACGTCAAAGCTCGATCACTACCTTTATTGGTTCTCCACTGGAAATTTTTCTAAGGTTGTAGTATTAAGAACCGATAATTTTTGCTCTATAAATTCCTTCCAACGAATTCATGCGTAATTTGATGTATACAAGAATGTTTTTCTATATATTTTGGGAGAATTAAAACCCTATTTAAAAATAAAAAGAAGGTCTAAAAATAGTTGTTTAACTATGCTTTAACCTCGTGAATGGAGACCGAGTAACAAACATTGGATGCAATGGCGTTGTTGCAAAGATTAACTTTGGTAACTTTACAATCCTCTTTAGGATTTTGAAACTGGATTGGTATTTTCTTCCCCAATATACTTAGTTACTCTTAGGGAAAGGAGGCGATAAATGATCTTTAGAATAATTTGGTGCGGATACGTTTTGCAAGAGGATGACCTCAGTAGAGAAGAAAACATAAGAGTCCATTCTTCTAACCATTGGAATTTCGATGTATGCATTGGAAATCTTATAGGAGTCAGTGTACTCATGTATATTTAGGACAGTGTTGGATGGGGTCTTGGAATTGAAATTCTCATCGTGACCATGGAAATAACTTTTTTTATCTTCTTTTGTGGGACAATATTTTTAGGCATAAAAGAAATAATGGTAGTCCTCTCACTCGAATTGTCCATGTCTTTGTTGCAAAGTTTCACAGGTGGAAATTTTAGAATCCTCATCAAGAAAAAAATAAGGTATATGTCAATGAAGAAAGGGAAGTATTGAATTTTGTGTAAATAAGATAATATTTTCCTACTTATTAGTTTAGTTAAGCTCTCTACCACCATGTGCTTCTTTGCAAATTGAATTTATAATTAGAGTCACAATTTCTTTTCCATGAGGCATGGTAATTTCTAATGCTCTTGATAGTTGAAATAATCATACTATAGGATGGAGTGTGACTGATAATTTAGATTTTAGTGATATAACATAAAACATATCTACATCATGGTCCGCTCGTAGGCCTCAAATTCCAGTGCAACAACGTGGGGGATGACAACCTTGCCTCGCATCCTTTAAAGTGCGCCTTTTTCCATTTAGAATGGTGGCTCGACCGGTTTAACTAGGTCCAAGCATCTTTCTCCTCAATCTCCATTGGATTAAAATATAGCTTTTGTATGCCAATGGGAAAGAGACATCGGATCATTTCTCTTGCTAATCAGGCAAGAGAGTGATCCTTAACCTAATTTGGGGCTCAGCCAAACCACAACTAAAGATTCTCCTCTTTGGGAAGAGGACTTTTAGTAATGTAGAATTAAATCTAAAATGAAAAATTATTCTTAAATTGAAGAAAAAGGATATTTATCCTAATCCTATCTCAATTAGGCGGATATAAATATAACCCAATCGAGAGTGAGATGTTTTAAATAAATGAGATTTAAATATGTCTGGCTTACCATGAATATCAAGCTAACGAAGTAGCTCAATTAACTCACATTTATGAATACCAAACATATCATATTTAGAGACCTCTTTAACTGAGATAATCAACCAACAACATTTAGGAAATAGTTCACACAAATGGTATTGATTGTTAAATATTTTGAATAATTAAACAATAATATGGGGAAAAAGTTCATAACATAACATTGTTTATTTAATCAATATTAAATGATAGGTTTCTAAGTAAATAGTTGCTCAGGAATAAAAATTCAACCCATAAAAGCATAAATAGATAATAACATATAATTGAGGTGAATTACTCATACCGATAAAAGTGCACAAATATGAATAAAATGATACATTTCTGTTATCATAAAATGAAACCAGTGTTTAAAACAATAGTATTATAAATACAAGTTTATTGAAACCATTTCTCTCACACATGTCTCAAATCAGTCCTTTATAAAGCTTGAATTTTTTCTTTTCAAACAAGAGTTGTAGAAGTACAAACTCTGTTCTCTATACATAATTTAGAATGCAAAAGATAAATCTTCAATAATCCCCTAGATCCGAGTTTTCTCTCCTCTACCCTACACCTCTAAATCCTCTAGAAAATGGCGCCATCAAGAATTCCATAATCATAGAGAAGAGGAGCCCCTATTACATTCTACAATCTGTTATTTATAATATTTACAAAAAGATTTCTTCCTAAGAAAGTTTGTTGAAGAGTGGTTCTACTCAATCAATTTTCATTGGCTCAAAATAATATTCTTTGATTTTCGGAGCATTTTCATTGATTTATATATTCTTCTTCTCATCTTTTCAATTTTTTTCCTACAAAAATAAATCAAAACAAAATTAAAATGTAAAAATAAAACCAAAATGCCAAATTTGGAACTAAAATAAATCCAATTAAAACCTAATTACATAATTGAAATAAAATAAATCTAATGTTTTAATTTATGTTTGTGATGATATTTATTGGCCAAGGAGAACATAGATGAATGGATATGCACCCAGAAGAAGTTGTGGGCAAATGAAAATGCAGAAAATAAAACTCAGAAAATTAGTTTTGTTTAAAATTTTTGAGTTTGATCTTCTGCTAAATTTTAGACCCAATAAATGATCAAATATGGAAATGAAACCACTTTATAAATGTTCTCCATGACTGTATCTATCCAATGAGTCGTCCTTGGCCTCATTTGGCCAAGTAAACCTTAAACTATGAGCTTCCAAAGTTCGTATATTAAAATGGACAGAATTCTGGAATTTCTTTTTCTTGGGCTAAAAATCCGCAAATTTAAATTAAATTCTAATTTTAAATTAGATTATACTATTTACCTAATTAATAATAATTAATTGTAATTATATTATTAATCTTAATTAAGAATAAATTAATTGTAAACAAAATTAAACTAATTTAAAAATTGATTTATTGATTAATTAAAATATTAAAATATTATATTTATATTATAATTTAAATTATATTAAAGTTATAATAAAAATATAATATTAATTATAATATTATATAATATAATATATATTGCAATTATTAATTCAAAAAAATATATATGACATAATGCAAACGACGTGAGGGAGAGGAGGAGTGGAGTGGAGAGTATGGAGTGGAGGGTTATGGAGATATAAGGGATGAGGTGGAGGGATCAGGTGGAAGGCATCAAGGGATAAAGGAAGTTAACAGAGTTGGAAGGAAAGTGACGTGAGGGGGAGATAATGCGAGTAAGTCGGGAGTTGGAATGTTGAGAGAGACCTTATGTTAAATGAATTTAACACACATAAAAATCGAATCGCACATCACAACTTCTTAAAGGATGTGTTTTGAAATTTTAAATAAATTTGTAATATGAGATATGCGATATCGAAATATCACAACCGCAAAGTTTTATCATAAAAGTTTTAAGATCACATTTTTTTTGGAAGGATGTGAAGGGACGTGAAGTGGGGCCCATGTGGGATTAACCATCCTACAAATTGGACCTCAACTATTTTTCAATTTTAGGGTTTTGGGTTTGGAAATTTGTTTTAAAATAAAAATTTGAAGTAAATTACTAATATCTTGAAACGTTTTTTGTCCATTGTACAATTTATCTGGCTCATTTTGTAGGACCATTAGTGAAAAATGAAAGAATGAGTAAAAATGAACTAAAAGTTAATATTCACAATGAATGACTATTTTAAGTACAAAAATTTAAATATCATAAACTTTATACAATTTTTTAACCCATGAAAGAAAATGATCAAACTTGAAAGGAGTGGCATTTACAAACTGGTTGACCAAATGGAGTGAAATAATTATCGTTGGAAAGCTTGTGAAAAATTGGATTCAATAAAGCAATCAAAACAAAATTCTTAGGAACATGAAAATATGACAAAAACTTAGGATAATTAACTTAATGAAAATCCTAAAAGGTGTTTAGCCAAAAGTTTTATAGAAGGGGTCCCCATTATTTGAAGTATATAAGTAAAAAATGGGGGGTTGTGTTTTACCACAACAATGGCAACATGCGGGAGAAGAAATAGTTATCTCTGATTAAATATAACGAACCTAAATTTACCCAAAGGGTAAAAATAATGGAAATAAAAAAATCATCTAACAGTAAAAAATTTTCATATGTTCCACATAAATAGATTAAGTAATGTGAGTTTGTAAAGATAAGTACTCAAAACAGACTCAAGTAAAAGTGATGAATCCAAACTTGGGAAAATTTTGTTGTAAAACTACCTCATATGAAAAATAGAAGAAAGTAGAGATAGGAGTTTTTGATAAAGCATATATCAATTTTATGATTGTCTCTTACTTTTCTTCACTACCAGCAAGCTTGAACAGTACCCCGACGAAGTTGTCTTTTATGCCATACAAGCCTAGTCCCACTACCAGAAATCGTCCATAGCTCCAACAAGTTTACTTGTATTTCCCATGCTTCCTCTTTTAATCACCCTTTTGATAAGTGTATTTGAAAGCTTTCAGTTTATGACGTATTTGAGTGAAAGGGGTGGGATGGTAATAGATATTTATGTTTAATTTACATAATACTTTCATAAGGTTTATTCCAAATTCTTTCCCTAGAACTATCAATCAGAGGCTTTTCATGTGGAGGGGTGGGATGTGTGTTAAACTCAAATAAGTTCTTTCCTTGAAAAACTAAACTCAATCACTTAGAAAATATGTGTGTTCCTCCATGAAAAATATTTAAAGCAAGATATCTTTATGGTTCCATAAAGATATAACTTTAATGATAAATGAAATTCACTTAAATGGATAGAGTAAAAGATTTCCCATGTATGTCAGCAACTGTAAGGTAATAAAAAATCCTTTCACATATGTTATGGAAATGTCACCAAAATCAAATCAAAACTTAAAGCAAAAGGAAAATAATTCCTAAACTAAAATAAGAAAAGAAATTAGCGAATGAGAAAATAAAAAATAAGGTGGCGAAAGGTAAAAGAAAAACAAAATTTAAAATATAAACTACAACAAGATTACTTATATAAATTTCTTAACAAAGGATTATAAAATAAAATAAGCATATGTACATTCATCCCTATGTTGAGATTTAATTTTTTTTATCTTGCAGAGTTATAAGAAATGAGGCTCTCAAAATGTAGAGGGTGAATAGCAGTGATGATATATAATACATTGAATGAGAAGTCTTCGTCTGCTGCAAATTTTCCGTCTTCAAGGTGAAACCTGTATAAAAGAATCTTAACTATTTTCTAATAAAAACAATGCTTAAAGATATAGACTAGAGGTCCATAAAATCCCCAATTTAGTTGTTTAGATGATGATCATTACTTTTTAATTTTTAATAATCTCAAAGAGAAAAAATAAAATAAAATTTGAAAACTGATATGTTAGAGGTACGAAAGGTTTATGAAGACCTGCAAAAACAGATTTCAAAATCAGCAAAACTAAAACTAAAACAAGTGAAGAAATGAAAATAAATGAAAGTGATCACATGAAACTTACCATTGGAGAATTTCATTTAATCTTACCTGAAAAAGATCATTTTCTCCAATACAAGTTAACTTCTTTCTTTAATTAGAATTGGAAACATGAAGAAGTTAAATTGATTAATATCTTATTGAGCCAAAATCATTATTTATTGAATCTAAACTAAAGCAAGCAATAAACTAAAAGAAATAAATATTTCATATTCAAGGAATCGAAAATAAATCAAATCCATCAGAAATGATGATGAAGATATGTTTCTTTATGAAATGCAACGATGGATTTTCTTTTTTATTCTTCCATTCTAAATTTATATCAGCCCCAAAATATTCAAGTTGATCCAAAATCATGAATAATGTAATACTATATAAATAGGATTTGAATCTCTATATGATAAGTATGGAGGGAAATTCAGAATAAAAGAAAATTAAAAATATGAATTAGTCATCGGTATATTATTTTGCCAAATTTTTCGCATCACAAGATTATTTTCCATGCATAACTTAGAATATGTGACTTCCACCTTTTCCAATATGCGATTGAAATTTTCTATAATAATTAAAAGACAATGGTGGAGAGCCAAATATCAAAGTTTATCGCATGAAAAGATCTTAAGAAAAATCTTCATTTGAGTTTTGTGATGCGATATATTGTTGCGATGGAAAAGTTGTGATATGAGCATATGCGATAGCAAACTGTGACGTAGTGATTGAGATATTGGAGAATAGTCATATTAGAGATCGGGGCTGTGAATGAAATGAACACCGATAGTATTCTAGCGATAGTAGAAATGCGATAGATGACATGGCTAATCGGATTTTAGTTTTATATGAGATCGACGATCAGAATATTTGAGTACGAGATGTAAAATCATTGATACGCTGATGTGCGATGAATAACGGACCTGATCATTTAATTATATGGAATTAATTTCATATCAGATATCAGACATCGAAAATTTTAAACATATGACCCAACCAAACTTATGATTTATGAACAGATGAGATATATTTTAGAACTAAATTTAAATGTCATATCAGGTCCAGGGTTATGTGGTCATCGCAATTTTTGGCAAAGTAATTTTATTGGAAAATGAGCGAGAAGGAATATCATAAGACTTGCATCGAAGGATTATTATCGGTATATGGTAAGAGCTACCTCCGATTAAATATTGCGATACATAATATTGCCATATGGATGATGCAATATCATAAGGAAAAGTTCATCAGAGATCAAAGGGAATGAGAATATCCGGAGATCGGAGACATTTGGAATATGTTAATTTGACAATGCCTGATATGTGAGTTGTGATATTATGACATGTCATATATGGGGCTGATGCTTTATTGAAGTATTTTATTTTTAAAGAAATGACTAATTTAACTTTTCTTAAAAATAAGTAGACCTTTAATGATTTAATTAACTGTCAGAATATCTAATTGAAAGTAATCTTATCATAAATTTCTTATGAAGATATTTATGAAATATAATAATCTGATATGATTCCTCTGAAAATGTATTAAGACTTGTCAGGATTTCAATGAATATAAGAAAAATTAGACAATCTTCAAATTTTAGATGAAATAATAAATAATTCCCTGAACAGGTTGCGGATTTGAAAATGTTTGGTTTCTTGCTTAAATTAAGTCTTTATAATCTAGTTAATGAATACTTGGAAGAGAATTGACTGTAACTTTTACGTTGTGAATCTTCAAGTTCTCGCAAATTTTCTCAAAATTTGCATAAGTTCAACATCACCTTCTTATTTTAAACTAAAATTCGAAATAATGAATTTTTTCAAATTGCATTCACATAAAATTTATATCTAAGGAAAGAAGTGGTGAAAACGAGCTCTTTTTTAGTTATACTAAGAGTAAAAATTTGTCAAGTTGTAGCGAATCCTTGGAATTTCTTTATGTATGATCAATGTGATGAATTTCGAAAAACAATACAATTGAAGGATGGAAAAATATGTATGATATGATAATTAAAGAGCTTCTAAAATGATCTAAGATACCTTTCTATAATTAAAATGAGATGCCCAAAATAAATGGGATTCATTACTTTCTTTATTGAAAATATGAAATAACGAAATAAATGCAAACAGAAAAGGAAATTAATCTATTCCTATTTCTAACTTAATGAAGGAAACATGACTAGGTATAATCATACTTCCAATGTAACCATTTTCCTATTTTAATTCTTGCATTTATGTACATGTAAAACATTAGTAACAAAAATAAAAATATAATTAAACTAAGGAAACAAAATTTGAAAACATAATGTACAATCATTGCTAATATATTTACAGAAAGCAAATTATTTATAATTACCTTCTCTTGAAATATCCTTTCCATCTGAATTTCAATTGGATTATAGAAAGTTGGATGAATTTCTATCAATGATTGGAAGGAGGTCAAAAGAGAAGATGGCATTCCATATTTTGGAAACGATCTTTCAGAAACAATGGAATCTATGTTTTGTTAGTGTTATGTTCAAGTGTTAAATTATTAATCATCTTCCATGAAGGAAAACTTTCCAAATGTCCTTCAAATGGATCAATGAAAAATGTATGGAAGTGTGATAGATCCTACAGAAAATTATTAATTGAATTAGATTGCTGGTCATATTGTGAAAATGCACTCTTTTGTTGGCACTGCTCTCGAGACATAAGAATTAATTGATAAGGAATGAACGTAAATTAAAATTGAAATCTTAATAAATCTTGATGTTCTCAATTATAATTTGTATCTTCATTTTTCCATTGAGGTAATGCATCAATTGAGTGTTCAAAATTGAGCTAATATGCCAGCATAAAGTATCTAAAACTCTACTTGACTAAAAACAGAAAATAAATCTGAAGTTAAGAATAAATGATGGAATAATAAAAAAATTGAATCATAATTTATACTAGTGTTACAATTATTATTACAACACAATTTGGATTGAATTAAAGAAATTTCCTCTTTAGAATAATTGGGAAGAGTAATGCAATTAGAATTATTGTTGATACCCAGTTGTGAATTAGAGAGAGAGGTATGAATCTGAATGGGAATATGAGTTTGATTGTTATATATATCATACATCAGAATGGTTTCTCGAGTGTTGAAATCATGATTATGATTAATTGTTTGAAAATGAGAACTATTTGGAAATTTTTCTAAATTAAATTGTTCTTCATTTTCAAATGTGATTAGGCTTTGATAATGAGGATTCAATTGTAAAGAAGACAAGTCAATATCCTCAATTTCAAAGTAGTTATCATAAATAACCTCAAGACATTCATTAGAACTCCCTTCAATATCATTCAATGTATCAGAGAAAGAAGGAATATTGAGCTCATATTCATTAATGCTAGAAGAATGATCAATAATTAATTATGTATATTGATAAAAACTAATCAGCAATTGATTTAGATCAGTCTCTCTAATTTTTTACAAATCTTTAAAGAAATGAGAGGATAAATTGCTATTAGAAAAATTATTAGGATAAAGGGAAAAATATGAATTTGAAACAATGCATTTGAAAATGTCTCTATTTGAGAACTCTTGTGCATTTTTTTCATTGAAAATTTCAAATTTAAAATCATTTAATTGGAAATTGTGTTTTATAGAAGAATGTTGCTTTACTTTCATAAATTTGGCATTTTCTCATTGTAAAAAAATTCAGAAATTTATACAGCAGATTGTGTATTATTAGAAACTTTAATCGTTGTTTGTACTTGCTGACTTATGCTATGATTTTTTGATTCTAATGCACACTGATTTTCATATTTTAAAGTGGTATCTTCTTCAAGACTGCTGCTAATATCTTCTTGTGGTTGAATAGTGAAATTTTCCAAGCTTTGTGATTGAGATTCATTAACATATGAAGGTGAACCTTGATCTTTATCAATATTGTAGGAAGTGTGCACTCAATAAAGGAATTTATCATACATCATAGAGGTGACTTTATCATCATTTGATTGTACCTCCATATTGGAATTGTCAATTAATGCAATGAAATTAAAATGATATTGATCAAAGTTTGAAATAATTTCACATGGTTTATAAATGGAAAGAATAGAGAAAATACGTTCAAACCAATCTAATAATTCTTCTTTCAAAGGTTTATATTTAATTTTAAATTTTAAACAATTTAAACGAAACGTGATGGTAAATTCAATTAAAGACTCACCTTCAAAACTTCGTAAATCTTCAAACTCATCACATACCTGTTCGTAGATATAACCATCAATTTACAAAGGAAGATTGTAATAAATTGTTCCCAAATGTGGATTGAAGCAACTGGGAGTGATTGACACTAGCTTTTAGCTTTTTCTAAGAATGTAAGAGAAACAATGCTACATAAAATACCTTCATCAATTCCTTGAAAAATAGAATTTGAAAATTTTTGAATAAATGGAAAGACATGATTAAATGCAGAAGTATTCCTCTTACCGTTAAAATTTACATGAGAAAAGAGTCTTACTATTTCTGGTGGAGTATTGGAAGATGCATGTCCAGAAATACAACTCCAAATTAGAAGTTTTAGAGGAGCCATTGTGATAAAAATAAAATGTTAGAATAAAAATAATCCAATAGAAAACAAGTTTCAGGCCCTCCTTCTAGCGCAAAAATGTTGAAGCCTCGAGATTCACTGCAACAACATGGGGGATGAACACCCGGTTCAGACCTTGAAGCAATTCCTTTTTCATTTGGAATGGTGGATCCAACTAGTTTAACTAGGTCTAGTTACCTTCTCTCAATCTCCAATGGCTCAAAATATAAATTTTGTATACCAATGGGAAAGAGACATCATATTATTTCTCTCTCTAATCAAGCAAGAGAGTGATCCTTAGGCTAATTTAGGGCTCAACCAAACCACAACTAAAGTTTTTCCTCTTTGGGAATAGGACTTCTAGTAATGTAAAATTAAATCTAAAATGAAAAATTATTCTAAAATGCAAGCAAAAGGAAACTTATCCTAATCCTGTCTCAATTAGGAAGATATAAATCTAACCCAACCGAAAGCAATATATTTGAAATAATTGAGATTTAAATATGTCTGGCTTATAATGAATATCAAGCTAATGAAGTAGTTCAATTAACTGAAATTTATGAATACCAAACATATCCTATTTAGATACCTCTTTAACTGAGATAATCAACCAACAACATTTAGGAAATAGCTCACACAAATGATATTGATTATTAAATCAGTAATTTGAATAACTAAACAATAATATGTGGAAAAAGTTTATAACATAACATTTTTTATTTAATCAATATTAAAATATATATTTTTGAGTAAATAGTTACTCAGAATTCATAATTCAACCCATAAGAGCAGAAATAGATAATAACATATAATTGAGGAAAATTACTCATATTGACAAAAGTGCGCAAATATGAACAAAATGACACATTTCTGCTATCATAAAATGAAACTAGTATGTAAAAATATAGTATTATAAATACTAATTTATTGAAACCATTTATCTCACTCTGGTCTCCAATCGGTCCCTTACAAAGCTTGAATTTTTGCATTTGCAACAAGAGATGTAGAAGTACGAACTCTGTTACCTATACATAATTCAGAATGAAAAAGAAAAATATTTAGTAATCTCCCACATCTGAGTTTCATTTTCTCCACCTTACACCTCTAAATCCTCTAGACAATAGTGCCATCAAGAATTCCATAGTCGCAAAGAAGAGGAGCCCCTATTACATTTTACAATATGCTAGTTATAATATTTACAAAAATATTTCTTCATAAGAAAGTTTGTTGAAGAGTGGTTCTTCTCAATTAATTTTCATTGGCTCAAAATCATATTCTTCAATTGCTGAAGCATTCTCATTGATTGATATCTTCTTCTTCTCATCTTTTCAACTATTTTCCTGCAAAAACAAATCAAAACAAAATTAAAATGTAAAAATAAAATCAAAATGCCAAATTTGGAATTAAAATAAATCCAATTAAAACTTAATTATGTAATTGAAATAAAATAAATATAATATTTCAATTCATGCTTGTGATGATATAATTGGCCAAGGAGAACATAGACGAATGGATCTACACTTAGAAGAAGTTATGGGCAAAATGTAGAAAATAAAACTCATAAAATTAGTTTTGTTTAAAAATTCGGAGCTTGATCTTCTACTAAATTTTAGACCTAATAAATTATCAAATATTGAAATGAAACAACTTCAGAAATGTTCTTCACAATTTTATCTATGCAATGAGGCATATTGGGCCTCATTTTCGGAAGTAAAACTCAATCTATGAGCTTCCAAAGTTGGTATATTAAAAAAAATAGAATTCTGGAATTTTTGTTGCTTGGGCTAAAAATCAGCAAATTTAAATTAAATTCTAATTCTAAATTAGATTATAATATTTAAATAATTAATAATAATTAAATATAATTATATTATTAATCTTAATTAAGAATAAATTAATTCCGAACAAAATTAAGCTAGTTTAAAAATTGATTGATTAATTAATTAAAATATTAAAATATTATATTAATTTTATAATTTAAATTATATTAAAATTATAATAAAAATAAAACAGTAATTCTAATATTATATAATATAATATATTAGACTCTAAATGAACTGGCGAGTGATGGAGAAGCTTAGGGTTTCTTGCTCTAAGACCTCAGCCGTCTCTGTGTTTCCCGCGGTCGCGGCTGTTGTAGCAGCTTCTCCCCATGATCATCATCAAGATGTCGTCTGCCACTGCCAGAAGTGCCCGTTCCTGCTGTGGGATGCCATATCCCAATGGTATGAGAGAAAGTACGCTTTCTCTGACGCAGTCGTGGTTGTAGTCGCTCCTCCCTTAATTCCACAGCATGGAGCCTTCAACAGCCACATGAAGAGCTTGATTAGGCCTCAAAATGTTATCAACCAGAACCGTAAGTGCCAGTTCTCTGCTTTGGCTGCTGATGCAAAAGCTGCTCTTACTAATCTGCAGTGCAGCACAACCATATTCAGTAAGAAAGGCCAGGATCTGTGACGAGTTGCCCACACCCCCTGTCTTGCCACCGACGGCTTGGTGCCCTCAGGCTTGTTTGGCCCAGCCACCAATGATCCTTCTTTATTTTCTCTCAACGCCAAAAGCCCTCTAGATCTGGGGAATCAAGGAATTTGCACAGGTTAGAAGCTGGCTAGAAATGGAGAAGTCGAGGCTATTAGATCATTCACTCCTACTTTTTAGATTCAGACCATCTTCTATCTCAGGACAAAGCCTGGGGTACGATAACGAATCTAGTGTGTAATATTCTACAAGATCTCACCCGGTAATGGGATCCCCTGAGCTCAGGAGGTTTCTTTATGGAGGTAAAAGATTCGTGAGATTCTCTTCCTCGCCCCGTCTTAGTAAAAACATCAAGAAATATAAGCCAAGTTATGCTTTCCTATTGCTTAGAGATGAGAGCCACTGGGCAAAACTCTCCTCGCTCTTCCCTCCTTCTCCTACAAGGATGCGGTCCATTCGCAGCCATCTAAGAGAGCTGCTCCACCAGCTGAGGCTCCCAAGCCTTTCCTGGTGGACAAAAGGGAGGAAACCCCTTCCATTGAGATCGCCCATCCAACTTTGGAGGACCAATTTCAGACGTTTGCAGAAAAGGCTATCATTTGCAGGTTTAATGGCCTATGGCCTCGAACTGCAGATCTCTACCAATGGATCCATTCCAACTGAACTAACAACTGCAAGGTCTTCTTTTGCTCGAAAGGCTTCTTCATTGTGGCCTTTGCCTTCAATGAAGACTATCAGAAAGCATTAACGGAAGGTCCCTGGTTCTGGGGATCAGCAGGGCTCTTCCTTACTCCATGGTTTCCAAATTTCGACCCTTCCACAGCTGTCATCACCAGACTTCCCATATGGGTCAGACTTCCAAATCTCCCTGTGCACCTCTGGCACTTCGCAGTCTTCCAAGGAATTGGGAATACTCTAGGCCGCTTCCTGGCCACGGACACCTCAAGGGGGGAGAAAGGAATATACATATTTGGCAGAATTTATGCAGAAATAGACATCAGTAACGGACTACCAGACAAGATAAATCTCAAAATTGGGGACTTCCATTGGACCCAAACCTTGGACTATGAGAACACCACCTTCTGGTCTCGTCACTGCCATCAGACGGGGCATCTCCAAAACTCATGTGCCACGTTCCTCGACAAAACGAAGAATAAAAAAGGTAAATCCAAATCGAAGAGCTGGAAGCCATGTGATCCACCACCCATGGATGACATAGATTCCTTCAGCTCGGATGAGGAAGGAAACGATGCGAATGAGGAAAATGCTGAGCAGGGAAAGGACTCCCCCTCGGTCGGCCCAACGGATCCCTCGGCACCGCAGATATTGCAGAAACGCACGCATGCGCCCTTTTCCTCTGATTCTGATAAGGAGTCTCCTCCTTCAGAACAGAATTGTCAACAATTGGTTCTTGTCCAGTCAGATCACAATGGTTGGGTTAAAGTCAGCAAAAAGAAAGTGAAAAAATGTCGTTTGGAGGTTCCTACCCACTCGTAGACCCCTTTGTCTCGTTTTATGCTTTCAGTTCTCCTTGTTACTTTCTGCTTGTACTAGGTTGTTTATAGGGGCTAAGGTTGATGTCTATCAGTTCTGGCTCCCCTGTTTCTTTACTTTGCCTCCTGGCAAAGCTCTGATTGTACCATATGTTTTTTTCTTAATAGATTTAGTCTTATTCAGAATATATATATATATATATATATATATATATGTATATATATATATATATATATATATATATATATATATATATATATATATATATATATATATATATATAGATAGATAGATAGATAGATATATATATTATAATTATTAACTCAAAAAATATATATATGACATCATGCAAACCACACGAGGGAGAGGAGGAGTAGAGTGGAGAGTATGGAGTGGAGGGTTATGGACGTATAAGGGATAAGGTGGAAGGCATGGAGGGATAATAGAAGTTAACGAAGGTAGAAGGAAAGTGATGTGAGGGTGAGGTAATGTGAGTGAGTCAAGAGTTAGAAGGTGGAGAGAGACCTTATGATAAACGAACTTAACACCTTGCATGAAAACCAAATCACACATCGCAACTTCTTAAAGGACATGTTTTGAAATTTTAAATAAATTTGGAATATGTGATATGCGATATTGCAATATCGCAATCACAAGTTTTTATCATATAAATATTAAGATAACAGTTTTTTTGGAATGATGTGAAGGGACGTGAAGTGGGGTTCACGTGGGATTGACCATCGTACAAATTGGATCTCAACCATTTTGCAATTTTGGGGTTTTGGGTTTGGCAATTTGTTTTAAAATAACAAGTTGAAGTAAATTACTAATATCTTGAAATGCTTTTTGTCTCTTGTATAATTTAGCTAGGTCATTTTGTAGGACCATTAGTGAAAATGAAAGAAAATAGTAAAAACTAACTAAAAGTTAATGTTCACAATGAATGGCTATTTTAACTACGAAAATTGAAATATCATACACTTTATACATTTTTTAAACCCAAGCAAGAAAATGATCAAACTTCAAAGGAGTGGCATTTACAAACCAGTGGACCAAATGGAGTGAAACAAGTATCATTGGGAAGCTTGTGAAAAATCAAATTCAATAAAGAAATCAAAAATTTTTTTTGAGGAAGATGAAAAAATGACAAAAATGTAGTATAATTAAGTTCATGAAAATCCTAAAATGTGTTTAGCCATTTTTCTTTATAATGGTCCCCATTATTTGAGGTACATAAGTCAAAAATGGGGGAGGGGGTAGGTGGGGCGGGGTTGTGTTTTAACACAACACATTCAAATACAGATTATTTCAAAACATACTCGATTTTAGTTTTTTGGGGAAATAATATTGAGGGCTAAATCATGCTCCAGGACATGGTTTTGTGCGTTATTATATGACTTATGGTGCAAAAGGTTTAGTGTGGTGGTTAAGGGCCCCCGTGAGGCTTAACGCAAGGGCCCCAACATGTGATAATTTGTAAATTTGTTCAAGTGTAAAGCGACTATGGGATATGTTGATCTACAATCATGATTTGAGCACTTTAAACATTTTACAATTTCCCTTTCATCTTTAATGAAAGGCTTAGACCTACAGGTAGAGCCTTATGGTTGTTAAATATGCTATGAATGCGTTTATAATTGTATTTGGTGGTTATGCCGAATTTCGCACTGAAATAGAAGTGCACTGAAGCAGGTGAAACACAACATAAACGAGTTGGAAGCTTTGGTGACATATTTGGCAGTTTTGGCCAAATCTAACAATTTTCTAGATTTACAATAGTAGCTAAACTCTACTAAAACTTATAAATGCAACAAAATTTTTAAAATCAAGAGATTAACTTAGATTTTGAGGTCATTATAGTATAGTAGAGTATGAAGACTTGAAAAACACATCAAGAGGACACACTAGAAGTAGAAAAAAAATAAAAAATCAAGATCAAGCCATCAATTAGTTGAAGGAGGATATAAACTTAACTAAAGTTTTAAACCTAAAAATATCCACTCATAATTATTTATAATAATAATTGAACAACCGATTTCTTTGTTGTTGGATAAATGGTATGCATATTGTAGTAAGCATCAAGGGTGAATCAGAGATCATATTTGGTATCTGAAAGGTGTTTTAGAATGCAAAGAATGAATTGGTAATATTGATGATAATGGTGATAATGGTGTGTATTCAAAACAGATCAAAAATTATTGAATAGGATTTTTTGAAGGTGATTTTATGGTGGGAGAGGTGTTAAGATAGGTTATTGAGGTGTGTTAAATAGAGAGGGGAAATTATGTTTGAATCAAGAATTTATTGTTGATTTGAGTTTGAAAATAGTATGAAAAATGGATCAACATGGCTAGGATGTTGTATCTGTCATTTTAGGGGTTGTAACTCATTTCACTAGTGGTTTCTAAATAGTCGTGGGTTGGAGCTTGTTTTAGTAGCAGCTGATAAATTGGAAAGTACGAGATTCCTTTCAATGGTGGCCAACAAATCAGGGGTTGTAGATCCTTTTAGTGGTAACTAATAAATCATAGGTAGTAGATCCTTTTAGTGGTAGCTTCCTCCATGTGGAAAGCCTGGGAAACCTACAATTAGAATATTTCAGGGCACTGATGCAAAAACTAGTTGTAACTTTCCTTGGATGAAGGAATAAAGGAGAATATTTGTGTCTTTATATTTTTCATCTGTGTATGATAATGATTATGTTGTTATTTTTTTCACATGATTTATTTATGATGTTGTGCACATGAATGGTTGTCAAATATATTAAAAATTTTAATTTTAGCAATATTTGTATAATTTGGTCACAATATTGATTAAGCCCCCCCCCCCCTCAGGAGTGTCCTGGTGTCTAATAATTGGTATTAGAGTTCCAAGTTTCTTCAATATCATAATAACAACTAGAATTAAGATCATGGATCATGGAAAACTATGACTATATTACCTGAAATAGAGTTCCATTTTGGAATGGGTCAAACTATACAACTTGGAAGGTAAAAATGAGGGTCTACCTACAAGCTCTTGATTTGGATGTATGAATATCTATAGAAAATGGAGTAATGGACTATGACATTAATGAGATAGATAAATAAGAAATTGTGAGAGCATTGTCAAAGTCATATCTTGAAAAATTGAACTATTGTGAGACTGCATAATACATATGTATTAATTTGTGAAAAAATATCTTTCGGTAAAAATCACATCCAAATAAATTTGACCAAATTTATTTGGATGTGATTTTTACCGAAAGATATTTTTTCACAATTTATGGATCACAGAAGAAATATTCCTAAAACATATGTATTAAGTTACAGTTCATTTATGATAAGAATACACAAGATTATTATGATATCAAGAATCCTTCTCTAAAGAATGGAGCAAAAAAGTATTCAAATATTATTTTATATCATGAATCAGGACATTAAGATGATTACCCTACATCAAGAGGCAAATATATTGATTAACATTCAAAGAATACCAAGGAGATGCAAGTAAGTTGTTGTCAAAGTCATATCTTGAAAATTTGAAGTGTTGTGAGACTACAAAAAAATATATGGGATAAGTTGCAGTTCATTCATGATAAAAAAGCACAAGATCCTTATGATGTCAAGAATTTTTCTCTAAAGAATGGAGTGGATAAATAATCAAATATTATTGTAGACCATGAATCAAGACATGAAGATTATTCCCATGCATCAAGAGGCCACGCTATTGATTAAAAATCAGAAAATACCAAGAGATGAAATCTACAAGTAAGTTGTTTTTTTTGTTATTGTAGAACAATAAACCATTTGTCTTCTATCTTCTCAATTGCAAGTTTTGATGAAAGAGATATTTTCTCAACTATAATTATTAAAGAAGGAACTGATTTGGTAGTAATAGAAAATATAGATACTTCTCTAGAAGATAATGGCAGCACGTCTGGTAGAGAGGAAGATAGAATATATCATGTGTCTACCAAATAATCCTTAAAATCATCAAGGGAATAATTTATTGAAGAAGTTATAAGTGAGATTGACATTGGTTGTGAATCTAGTAGCTCCTCTATTGAATTAGAATATTGAGATGAAAAGATATATTTTAGAAGGAAACTCATATAAAATTTTGAGAAAATAAGAAACTTTAAGCCTAGGATTAAAAGCTTGTAGCATATATTATTATATTGAAAGACCAGTTGTTAAGATGTCAAATCTCTAATTCTTTGGATGAGATTCAAAGCAGTTAAAGGCTCCCTTAGGTTAAGAAAAGTATGGATTATGAAATTGATTTAGTAGTAGCACATAAAGAGAGAATATCCATAATTTTTGTAATATTAAAAGGGCCAAAAAATGTTACGACAATGAAAAAACAAGAAGAAAAATAGGTTATCAATGATGATGAAGGCAAAGGTAAGAAACCCCTCAAGTGTTTTTATTGTGGTGAAGTAGTACATTATGATTCTAAGTGTCTAGAGAAAAAGAAACAATTTCCTCATAGGAGAAGGAACACATTGCTTTAGCCAAACCCATGAATTTCTTAGAGAATCAATTCAAACAACTACACACAAAGAACCTTTTTCCCTCAAGAAAAAAGCTTGAAAGGTACAAAATATCTAGAGAAGCATCTAATGTATATGTTAGTGAAGGATATGCTATGAATTATAATAATCCCTTTTCACCTCTCTTAAATAATGGTCAATGATACACGTGTGGTAATTATCGGAACATAACAACTGCATCTATATTTGGGAAGAATAGAACTCCTTCTTAGTTAAATGCAGACATATTCATGGATCAAGTTAACAATCAAAAAATATAATTTCACATATGAAATAAGAGGAAGTGCTAAAAGAAGTAATAATTCAATAGAATTTTTATTTATATCTAAAGGAAAGTTGTAAAATTAATTCACTTGTCCATCAGAAAATTAGCAGATCAAATTCTAATATTCCTATGGCTGATCTCACTGATAGTATTAATTATGTTCCAATATTTCCAATAATGTAGTACAAGAAAAAAGACAACATAACCAATGAGGAAGAAGCACAAAAGTTGATATGAAAGTTAAATCTATTTGGTGATAAGAAGTAAAAGCACTTCATATGCTCAGATTGTGGCATAAAGTCATGTAGAAAAACAAAAGGACAAGATCATGGTGTTTACCTAGTAAGGAATAAACATAATCAAGCATGGAAGGAAAAGGGAGATAATATAATCAAGGGGATTAGTTCCCTTGTCCCTATTCATTTAAGACAAGAGAATGAATTCAAGAGAAACCAAAGTAATAGATGCAAGGAGCAGAAAGGAACATTCCAAGTAATGAATTTGAAGGTTTGAGGAAAGTGTGCCCCTTTTGTTTTCTTTGGTTTATAAATTTGATGATGTATACTGGTGTTTCTAAGTATTGTAATTATTTGTAGACGAATTGAGTAGAATATTTCTATTGATTATTTAATAAGAATAATTTTTTAGTAGCCTTAGTGTGTTCATTTCAGATGTAGAAAAGGTTATATGTTGTCGATCACAAATTTCATGATCATGAATGTCAAACTAAGTGAATTTGGTATTCACAGAAAAAACATGATGTTGGTTTGTTTTCTCGTGCCAAGTATGTGTACACGTATTGTTGTTGTTAAAAAATGGTAACATATTTGTGAAGAGATCAAACATTGGTGAAAAGTGAAGATAATGCAATAGAAGGTGATTGTTTTCAGAATCTTAATGCTATAGAGAGAGAATGACCGCAGGGGTAGAATACTTAATTAACATATGGTATTCATGGTACCAATTAAAATTGGTATCCATTCTATATTGATGCTAAGGATAAGTGTGAAAGTTAGAGGTTGATGGTGTTTTTAATGTTTCTCAACTGATGACTTATATATTGTTGAATTTTCCTTGTCATTTGCCAATATTAGTGTAATTAGCTGAAGCAAGTTCATGACAGGTTCCATGTAATATTTGGCTACAAACAGATAATCCCATAGAAAATTCTACTTCTATTTGTATTTGAATTTTAATAGCATGTTTTGAAGGATAAGCACTGAAAACATGTATGACAAAGTTAAGTTAATTGATGACGTTACAGATATTTTTGTTGAATTCTATTATATGGCGATGTTTTTATGAGTCTGTTGGAATTATTTTTCTATCAAGTGAAGCATCATAGGTGAAGATTTTGTTTGTGAGTGAGAGTACTATGTCATAGTTTGTATATGCGAGAATTATTTTAAATATGCATGCATTGGGAACAGACCCTCTATTTTTGTTATGTAAGCACTTTTAAGTGGTGTACTTTATTTCTTCTTAGCTAGAAAATTGATGATGTCAGTCATGCATATGATAGATGTTTGTTGGTGTTAAAGGTCATGTGCATGTTCGCAAGAGGAGCAACACTAATATCAATGTAAGCCTAGATGAGACTTAGAATAGAAGACTTGAGTTTGTTTATGGCTTAGTTTTACATGTATTAGTGTCTTTATCAAGAGATCCATCTCAACTACTTGAGGCAAAGATTTGGAGCGATTATTCACTATACTTTCAACTAAATCTTCTCCACAATATAGAAAGGAAGTTTCTTAGATAATATTAGAGATACCTAAAGATTTTAGCATATGAAGAAACAAGAAAGATCAACAATATAAAAATGATAAGGTATATTAGTTGTAGGGTGAGTATATTTTCCATTGATGTGCTGATATGAATGGTGACATGATAGACTTGATCAAAAAGTTGTTTGTCCAATAGGGTGGCCCATTTCGACTGATGTTAAAAGGGCAGAAGTAAAAAAATAGGGAGATAATTAAGAAAAACATGATTTAAAATAATAAGAGAAGAAAGGAATCAGTCACAAGGAGAGAAAAATATATCATTGTGTTGGATGAATGCAGCATGAGAAGTGGACATCAATGTGAATTAATGTTTATAGTTGTCATCAATGATAAAGGGGGATATTGTTAGAATATGTTATTAAATAATTAATGTCAAACGTGTCATATGATGTCAACAATAGTTTCATGGAGATTTTTGTTATATTCAAAAGCATGTCAAAGGTGTGGATAAGCTCAGATCTTTCCAAGCAGATAGGTGAACAAGTGTGTTCCAAGGAGTATAGATTTTGGAGCCATTTTCAGTTCATGATATCACCTTAAGTTCAATTGGAAGGAAATCAAATAGATAGTGCTCAGAAAGATATTTCCAATGATATATTTAGGTATGAAAAAGGCTTCTCAGATCAAAAGATATATCTAGTCAATGTTCAAGGGTTAAAAGTCAATTTTATGTTTGGCCACAGGACCCCAACACAACCAACATGTCAATGTGGCAAGCGTAGCCACATGGGTACAAACATGTACCCTTCCTAGGAGGTACAATGCAGGTCTCTCCTAGGACACGTAATCCTAGTGGAACTAACCCAAGAAGTTTCCAAGAAACTCACAAGTTATATTTCTAGGGTGATAGGTCATTGGGAGGATGTGGTAGATGATGTGAATGGATGCAATAATGATTTATGGAAGACAACTCAACAAGAATCGGGACCACATTTACATGTAACCCTAGTGGTTTCTCCATGGAGGGATCCGAAGAAAATCAGATTTTTATCACTAGGGAGACAGTTATGCGGAAATGGGAAAATTCTTGTCGATTATGACAAAAAATTTGCATCCCGAATGAAGGAATTTGACAACATAGACCAATAAATGAAGGACACATCACATGGTTTTATCAGAAGGTAGATATGACATGGAGAAATTATGTTTGATGATGTCAATATGACATGGACCAATAGGGACATGACATGTGGCATGCAAATTTTGAATTTTAGATGGCTAAGTAGGTTAAAAATAGGTGAAATATGTCACCCATCAGTGAGTGACATGTGGCAATGTGATAAACACCATCGTTGATAGGTAAATAGTGGGGGAAAATAACCCCAACAAGTTAACCCCAGTTTTTTCCAAATGAGATGCAATTTTTATCACTATGGTGATGGGGCATCAAGACACGATGGAATATAGGCTCATGAGAGGTGGACCAATAAGAGTGGTACAATTCAGTAGGCTAAGATCCCCACATGACACGTATTCTTAGAGGTTGAACCTCAATAATCTTTGAAGGAGAACCAAGTAATTTTTCTAGGATGAAAAGGTACTGGGACAACATGGCGAGCATAGGTGGTAGCTAGGACATGCTAGTGTACATGTGGATGAATTAGAAATCTATAGGGATTACAAAGTGGATAGGTGGTGGTGCTACATGGTACATACCACCCCAAAAAATGAATACTAATGGTTTCCTAACATGCTCCATTGTATTTTTCTATGGAGATAAGTTCGAGGGCTAAGGCACACTCCGGTACATGGTTTTGTATGTGTTTTTGTGAAAAATGGTGTAGAAGGTTTAGTGTGGTGGTAAATCCCCTTGAGGCTTAGTGCAAGGGCCCTACCAGGTAGAAATTTGTGATTTTTTTCAACTGTAGAGGGACTCGTGGCTATGCTAATCTATATTCATGATTTAAGCGCTTTGAGAATTTTACAAAGGGCGTTAAAGCTTTAAAAAAATTGCTTACAACTATGGGATAATCCCTTTGGGTGTTAAAAGTGAGATCAATTAGCTAGCGGTTGTGTTCAGAAGTTATACCAAAGTTGGAACTGAAATATCAGTGCACTAAAGTTGGTGAAAAGTGGCATAAATGATTTGGTAGCTTTGATGACATATTTGGAAGTTTTGGCCAAATCTAGTAGTTTTCCAAATTTAGAAGAACAACTAAACTCTTTGCTAAAACATGTAAATGCACGGAAATTGGGAAAAGTAGAGTACTAAATCAGAGTTTGAGGTTACTACAACAATGAACGTATGAAGACTTCACGAAAACATCAAGAGGACACACTAGAAGTATAAAAACAAGAAGATACCAAGATGATACTATTAGTTAGTTGAAGGAAGAGTTGAAATTAAGTAAATCTTTAAAAATAAAAGTATCAGGTTATAATTCTTATAAGTAGAATTGAACAACCAAGTTGGTTGTTTTTGGAGCAAAAATATGCATATTGTAGTATGCATTAGGGTTGAATCAAAATTTAGATTTCATATCTGAAATATTTTTTAGAATGAAAAGAATGCATGGGTGATATCAATGATATTGGTGGTAATGTTTTTCAGTGTGCGTAAAGCAGAGATAAAAAATCAGTCAATAACATTTGTTGATGGTGTTTTTATTGTGTGATGTTTTTTGAGATAGGTGTTCGAGGTGTCTTAAAGAGAGGGGAAATTATGTCTGAAGAAAGAAATTATTGTTGATGTAAGTTTGAAAATAGTATTAAAGATGGATCAACATGGATAGTAGGTTGTGGCTTTCATTTAAAGGGATTTAGCTCCTCCCAGTAGTGGTTGATAAATAATGGCATTGTAGCTTCTTTTGATAGAAGCCAATAAATTGGGGAGTAGGAGCTTCCTTTCAAAGGTAGCTAATAAATTGAGGAGTGGTAGCTTCCTTCAAGTGGAAGCCTAAGAAATGAATAAATGAAGAAGAAGGTTGATGTATTTATATGTTTCATATTATGTATGATAATGATTATATTTTTATGTGTTTAACATGATTGATTTATGATGCTACTTACATGAATGGTTTTCAAATAGATTAAAAAGTTTAATTTGAAACCAGTTGTATAATTTCGTCAGACTATTGATTCACCCCACTCCCAATATTGTCCTAGTTTCTAACATGAACAATCTTAGGAAATATAGTGTGTGTGTGTGTGTGTATAGATGGTGGTTGATAGGCTGAGCCTTGCAAAGCTCAAAAGAAGTAGTGCTCTCATTTCATTTATCATGCATGCATGTGTAAGGTTGGGTTAGGTGGAGTCTTTACAAGTTCAAAAGGGATAGCCCAACAGGGATTTAATATATAGGGGGCGGGGTGATGGAGGTTGTCTCTCATTTTAATATGGACCATTAATCACTTTTTGTGTTACCACCATTGGATGACCACAAACCGTGGGACTCTGGAAGTTTCAAAAGGAGACACAGAGCATAACTCCTTGGATTTTATCATCCATATTATTTAGTGTGCAAGTATTATTTGATCATAGCTTTGAAAAATCATCAATGTGTGTGTATAAGTGTATGTGGTTGAAGTGCCAAAATATTCCTGCTCTAGGTTAAAGGAAAAAATAGGAAAATTTTAGGTAAACAGAGAAATCAAACCCAAGTCACCAAACTCATTATAATGGGAAAAATATGAATTACAAGGGGTTGGAGCCTTTTGTGGGACCCATACCAGGAATTCAAAAGACAGGGAAAGGAGAGTGACATGGTTCCCTCATGGTGCGAGACATGGCACCCATATTCAGCCATTTGGCAAGAACAAATGGGCTAAAAATAAGCGACATGTGGCACTCCAAGAGGATCCCACGTGGATGGTATGAAATCAACGGACGGAACCACGATGATTTAAATCAATGATGTCACCTCAAAGATTTAAATTGATCAAGTCATCATGGTGATTTAAGTCGATGATGCCATCCTGAAATTTTATAAGAGGGGAATTACATGAAATTTGTAGTATTTATGTCCTAGGATGGAGATAGTTGTGGTCAATTAACATTGAATATTTCCCGTCTCGCTTCCTTGGGACCTTGGAGGTTTTAATCAAAGGGACCAAGGAAACTACCAATATTTCATTCTCCATATGACATGGTAGCTATGGACTTTTTCAGTTTGGGATCTGCATCATGTGATCAATTGGTGTGTTATTTGTAAACAATTTCAAGGGGCAAGGCATATTATAATGTTATATCTATGGGACTCCATGTAACCATAGATATTTCATGCTACAACACAAGGGGAACTCCTCGGAAATAAATCCCGAGACTACCTGGAAAGTGTGGACCCCTTCGATTGTAATGTATGGAGGTTTTAGTTGTTAATATATATATATATATATATATATATATATATATATATATATATATATATATTATTGATTAAACCTAACGCCTTATATAAGGCTTTAATAGGGATCCCTGGGATTTTGGTCCCAGGATTATGTGGCTATTTGGGGCCCACTTAACGGTGGTTGTTGCAATATGCATGCATGCACATATTATCTATGTGTTATGGGTTTATCCAAAGAGAGATATTCTACGTGTAAAACTCCCAAAGGTGATGTTTACCCCTATTAATACATTACCATGTACATTTATATAATATAAGCCAAGGAAGGGGGGAGGGGAACTCATGCATAATGATGTGGTGTGGGTAGGGTGGCTACTGCTGAAAAAATTCCCATGTGGACCCCTTGGAAACATGACATCGAATTGAATTGGATAACCATGTTAGCACAATGTGGGGACCATGTGGGTCCCACATGGCAGGTTAGGAATATGTAGTTAAGACACTCTTTGAAGGGCAACAAATTTTCATCCAAGATCTAGATTGAGAAATATTTTATATCACCAGAAAGGTCTTGATCATACGAACACAATGGATTTTCTTATTTTAGGTTTTAGAAGGTTTAAAAAATGTTGAAAATTTTAAGACCCTATTTCTATCACATGACATTAGAGGTAAGTTCATCATAGTAAATGCCTCCTTTTATCCTTAGTGTGGGATATGGGTTGGAAGGGGGCATGTTACAAGAAATGGAATATAAGTGAAGAAAATAAATAAATAAATATTTAATATTTAATAAATCAGCCATTGTTAAATGATTATGAATTTGGGAGAAAGAAGTTTATGGAAATGTGAGAGAAATGGATTGAGTCCATATCGATTCAGTTAGATAAACAAAAAGTATACAAGAAAGTAAATTAACCAAAGAAGTTACAATAGGAATAATTAATAAGGTTGGGAAAGAACAAGAAATGGAAAAGGAGCTCCAAGGAAAGATAAAATTTCAATTCAATAACAATCTAAAAAAGACCATGAAATGAGAAGAATAGTGAAACCAAATAAAATTATTAACAAAACAATCTTAGTGATCAAGGTGATGAGTGATGGGATTCCCAAAATGGCTTAATTTATAGATATCTCCTTAATTAAAATTATCCAAATCTTTTCCAATTTTGAAATCCTCCTAAATGATGAAGGTGTAAAAGGGTGTTGAGGAAAGAATTTTAGTTTGTTCAAGGAAAATGAGGTTTCCATATTTAAAGGAGTGTGCAATAATAGTTTATTTGAATATTTGGTTGCAGGTTGTATAGTAATATGTTATTTGTGACAAGTTTGGCCAATGTATTATTTTCCATAGGAAAAATTAATTTATTGACCTCCTAGGTTAATAATAGGGTTTGAGTTATCCCTAACAGGTAAATAACAAGTTAAGAATTTTATAGGAATTGAAGAGGGTTTCATACTATTTCTAACCTAAATTTTAGAGATACCATTAGTGTTTCCTTAGATATAAAGCATATAAATCAGAACTAGAGGTATAGGGGAGGGAGAAATTTTATATTTATGATGGTAGGATGAATATAAATAGTTCAATTATTAATTTGAACAATACAGAAGCCATTGGGCACTAGGGCCTTTTCCAAGTAAATAAATGATACATTAAAAATAACCGAGATATTGTATGTCATATAAGGGACAAAAAAATGAGTCATGAAGGTAGCTCAAGTAATGAATGTTGCAAATATTTTAGTTTATTTTATTTTGAAATAATTTTCTATAAAAATAAGACATTTTGTTTAATGTGGACATATTGTGCCATTTGGTATAGCAATTGGTTAACAATTACTATAAAAAAAATTATTTAAATTTTTAATATTGTGGCCTTTCATGTTGCCCCATTTTGTATGATGAAGATTCCCTTATTCATATATAAATAATTGGTTTCTTATTTTACATTATTATGCAATGTTGTAAAGTGTTACATTTTTAATATATATATATATATATATATATATATATATAAATAATATGAAGAGATGTATAATTTTCTCATATATTTGTTTAAAATGATACAATACATTGATGTATTGATTATATCCAAAGGAATTGATGAAAAAAGAAAAAATATTGTTATAAAAATATGACTTTTATCAACCATTGAAATTTTATTTAAAAACAAGAAGTTACATTTTCATACATGTAAGCCGGTGAAAAAATTCAACATTAAAACTTATCATTAATACATTATATTCAATCGAAAAAAATAAAAAATTTCATAGATATTTGTTATGAGGGAAATTTTGGATAGGTGTACAAAAATATCTCTTTTACTGTTGGGGACTAAACAACATAATAATAAAGGAAAAGTGTAAAAATATACTCCAAATCCCCTGCAATACTCAACCACTATCTTCATATCTCTGCAAAATGTTAGTGAAAAAATCGCAAAAAATCACAAAAGTTGAAAATAAATGTTAAACGTTTTAGAAATGGAACCCAATAGAAATACATTTTTTAATTTACCAAAGAAAAATACCACATGTGGAGAATTTTTACTCACATGGATCTGTAAATTCCTTCTCCCTAGGAGGGTACTTTTATATCCCTACATTGCAATAGGAGGGTACTTTTATATCCCTACATTGCAATTGGTTATTTCTCTCGGTTCTATTTGCAAATGGGCAATTTAAGGAAAATTGTAGAAATCAAGATGCAAAGATTGAATGTTGTAAGATCAAAATGGTGATGATGATAATGGTGTGTATGATGAGGGAAAAAACTCTCAATTTATAATAAAATGTTAGATTATATTAGATCTAGTTAAATAATAAAATATTTGATTGACAAGATTCAGATATATACATCATGAGTATTTTGTTATTTTTGGAAGAGGAAAAGATTAGAGAAATGATGAATAATATTTATTTAGTTAACCAACTCAAAAAAATAATTATTATTTGAGTTAATAAAGAAAATTAGGTGAATTAATTAATAAATGAAAAGATTTATTAATTATTTCTAGGAGATATTGTCAAAATGAGGTAGAAACAATCATTAAATAATGATTTAATAGTCATTTCATGGGAGAAAAGTGAAATGGTTGAGTAATAATAAATAAATAATGACTAATTTAATTATTCCTAGAGAAATCATAAAAGTAGGTGAAAATAAAATAAATTATTTTCACCAAAATGGATAAATATATGAAAATGGAATTGTCTTTAGTGAGACTTTTTGGATGTGGATTTTTCCGGTGAATTCTCTAAAACCCAATAGGAATTCATTGAAATCATAAGCTTGATGGGTAACCCCTATACAATCGAAGTTCCCTAGAGGTTTTTTAGGGTGTGGAATCCATATATACAATAAAAAAACTAGTTTAAATAACACAAATAAAGATTTCCTCTCAAATGTTTATGCAGGATTATGGCACCGGAAACTCCAAAAAATTGCACTAAAGACAACTCCTATGAAAATAACACGAAATTAATTAAACATTTTTCTCAAATATTTTCATGTGTAAATTAAATGGAAATAATTTAGAAAAAGTGTTTGACTAAATTATTTTTTATGGTGAAAATGAGTTTTAATGTGTAAAATCCATACTACATGGTATATATTGGTCATATTAGTGAAATATAGCTAGGTGATCATTTTCTGAATGATAACAATGTTTATGCATAATGAAAGTGCTAATAACTATAATAACAGCATAATAACTCCTAATTATAATAAAAACATTGGTCACTTCAACAATACTATTGTTTCTGTTACCACTAAGAAAATATTATAGTATAAAAGTATCTATATGCACTAATTATCCATCATGAATAGCACAAAAATATTTTCAAAATACATAATATGCAATAGTTCTTTAAAACTATATAATATGCAATAGTGCATATTAAATAGTTATGCATCAATGCATCTCACTATTTGAATTACAATAACAAAGATCCTTTATAAAGCTTCAACCACCCAATTTTTATTTATTTATAATGAACGTTTGCTAAATCCTTTGATAAATCCCCCACTATCTATAATTGAAGTTTTAAATAAGGATATTTTTATAATTTTCGCAATTCTGGTAACACTTGAAATATTAGCTAAAATATCGACTACATTGTGTTTTCTTTGTATTAGCCCTTTAGGTTTGGGTGTATTTATTTTTATAATGTAATGAGAAAAAATAGGTAATATTACATTATGTGTATCAATAGTTAAGGGAACTAACTTAAGAAAATGATATAGTACTGGGATTATGGCCTTGGCGAAGCTACAATTTCGTTAATATTTTGTAAACATTTCTAACATTCTTTAATCTTTAGAGCTATTCTATCAATTATTGACTCTTAATTTCTAAAGGATGTTCCTTTTTTGGGGGTTGGTTCCTTTAGACACAAAGTCAGTGCTTCCATTCTAGGTCTTTAAGGGCTAATTTTAATGTCTTTCATTTTTTCATGAAGTTTCAATTTTATTCAATATATTTAGTAATGCCACTTCTTCATTATACCCAAGTCCCTAATTATTTATTTCATATCATGATGCAATACAATTTTTCTTTCCACATTCATCAATAACTTGAATCCTTTGAAAAAAATTTACAAATTCTCCCATCTATCACATACAATGGTTATTATCACGTGTGCCCAAATTACAACAAAAATAATAGGGATTCCTTGGTATGATAAATATGTAATTTTCTGTAGTATGTTCTCATAAACCACATGATATATGCTTGAAAATTCCCTCCACATAACATGAAAACCATCGAACTTGTCTCCTTGCCATGATGTCAAAATCCTTCCTAGCCTTCATGCAATTGTGCTCATTTGGGGTATATTGGAGTTGTATCCATTGTGAGACCCTTCTTTCCAAATGGTGTGACATTAATTACCCAAGTTATTATTGTAGTTGTAATAATTATGATCCTAGGTGTCATGTTCATGGAAAAACATGTATTGATTTTACTTTGGTGGCTTAGGATGATGTTTATTTTTGGATAAGGTTTTTAAATCACTATGCTTCTTGTTACACATCATTGTATATAACTCTTGTCTTTGTGCTTAATTGGCCTTTTTCTTCTTCCATTTTTATTTATATTTCTCCTCATATTATGCAATGAATCCTCTTCATTTTCTAACTCAATAAATATCCAATGCTTCCCAATATGTCTTTCTATCTCTTCCTTAGACCTCTATCTAGAGATTTTTCCAAGGCCTAGATATATATATTGACTATTTCATATGGATAGTTATGGGGAGACTAAATTTTAATTGGTCAAAGAGTTGCTTCAACCATGAATCATACTCTATACCTTATTTTAGTTTTCCTTAGTTGATTCCTCTTAGTTTTTTTAGGGTTTAAAATTTAGTTTTTGATCCATTTTCATCTTTATTTAAGATAAATTCAAGCTCAAAATTACCCTATGTTTTATTTTCTAAGTAACTCTAGATTTTGTTATATAATACAAAAAAATACAAAGGTACATTGCAACTTCTAGACCGGAATTGCTAAGTTAGCCAATTCTTGTGGGAAAGAGAAAATTCAAAAATACAATAATGGGGTTGCTTCTTTGGGGGAACTAGCCCATAAAATATTCCACAGAGGATAAGAAGAGCTACCCCTTAAGGGGAAACCAACACTAAAAAAGTAGAACGCAATAGCCAAGTTTGTTATGAAAAATGTAAATAGGCACAGAAACTAAAACTAAGCTGGAAGAAGTTAGAAAAGGAATAAACATGGTGCTAGGCATTCTGGTCTGCTGCATCTTGAACTTGCTGAGGAGTCTGCTCTTCCTCTATGTAGCAACCATAATCGGAGAGGTCATCGTCTGGCTTGGAGAGTTCCATTTCCATCTCAGGTGTGGAAGTGGAATGAGCACCTGTTGCTTCTGCTTTGCCCCCTTCAGCTAAATTGTTGCTTTCTCTGTTGTCTGATGAATCCTCCATAGTTTTAATGGGTAGAGCCACCATCTTTCTAGGTTGCTGAGGGGAAAAGAGAGATAGAGTCGATTTCTGCATTCTCTTCCTGGACCCCAAACCGGAAGGGCGAGATTGGGATTTAGGAATTTGGATAGAAATATGGGCAGAGAGGTGTTCAGGGTCAAGGACCTCTGACAAATCCATGGCCAAGGAAAAATCCACAGAGCGCTCTGCCAGTGCAGGGATGGGAGGGTGGGCGGGCGAACCTCTGCCTCTGTGACAATGCGTAAAATGGCAGTGAGGGATGGAATCGACAGAGTGTTAAGAATGTAGGTGAGTCGAATGAGAAAAATGTGAAGGGCGAGCAGTGAGACTGTAGGTAGCGTGGAATGATTGGGCGGAGGGAGTCTGAAGTACTGACAGAGGGGCAGAGGCACAAAAATAAGAAGCAAAGCCAAGAGCCAACTTGATAGAGAACCGGAGGGAGTAATGCTGAGAGGTTTCGTCGCCATTTCCCATATATGGCTAGGGCGCTCTGCAAACAAGATGGGCCAAAGAGAGTTCATGTCGAAGGAATTGAATGACAATAATGGTGCTGGGTTGCGATACCTTCAAGGAGAATTTAATAGCACACATGCCAGGGCCATGTGCTGCCTCGTGGTGAGGACAGTTGCTTGGCATTGGGATGCCCAAGTGGCATGCCTCCTTCTCTCTACGAGTTATCCACATCCAAGACAAAATTCCACTATGTTGGGCCTGAAATGGAAACAAATTGAAAAATATGCACTAGTAACTTTACCAATTGAATTCAAGCCAAAATTACATTAAAAATTAAAGGAAATTAATTAAACAATAAAAATGATATTGAAATAAAAAAATTTCTTCCCCTTGATTAGGGTGATAACAAGATTAAATGACCAAGGATAGATACTCTACACCCGAGGCATGTGGTGGCATATGACCATTTAGAAACCAAGAAATGTTTTAATGCACATTAAATTGGAAATGGGGATATTTTCATTGCATGCCACCACCCAGTTAACATCCATAATAAGTTTCCTTTGTTCCACTATGACTCAATTTTGGTGGCCCTTGGTATTTTTTTGGACAAAGGCCATATATTCCCACTCGTAGTTTGATTTGCCTAGTGGCAGACCATAGTAGAAATATCTATGATTTAATCATTTTTTTTATTAATGTAATGTTCTTGTAGCTTACAAGAAAACTTTGAAAAGTAAAAAACTTTCTTCTATTTTGTTTATAATATAATCTACTAAAAAGACAAATTAAATAATATGCATATTCAATGATAAATTGAACCAATAACTTATCTCAATAAACTTTAATACATGAATTAAATCAATAATATGTGTAGGCATGATATGCAACAATATTCCATCTTTATTATAAAACATTTACATCTATAAAAGAAGAAATAAGATAACATAATCTTGAAGTTACAAAGAAGATGATATTACTATAATAAGTCAATCATTAGAAAAAGGAATAACAAATCTCTATTAGAATGAAAAACCATCAATCTATCTATACTACATTCTAATAGTGAATATTCATCCAAAACAATTCATTTATGGCACTTAAATTTAAATTTCTAAGAATTGTGACAATACTAATTTCAATACTTAAGTACAGACTAATAATATGTCAAATAGTTTTATCTCAACTGGTTAGGCGAAGTGATTGTTATCCTCCTCAACTAAGTTTAACTCCTTTGTGTGACATGTTGAACTTATATTAAATATATTATTGTAATCAGTTTGAGTCTACCAGTTGAACAACCTTGAGCCTTGAAAAATATCACTCTTCTCTGTAGGCTAAAAGGTAAGGTGCTTGGTTACATTAGAAAAAAAAAAAATGGTATATCTAATTTTCCTATGATTTAGATATCAATATGTCTTATATGTTGATAATGAAGTATCTAATTTTACAAACGAAATGATAGAATATTTAGTTTCAATTTATTGAAAAGTACAAATCTTAGTTCTTATAATTTGTTATTAGAAAATTCTTGTAAAACTAGACTTCCAACCAATTAATTTCCTTATATAATCAATCTAAATTTGAAAAACTTTATAAATTTAAACATGAACAATTTCACCTTAATAATAACTATTATAATTATTTAACCAAAATATATATATATATATATATATATATATATATATATAATTCTCATATTAAATATTTTCTTAATGAAAACGTATCACTTAATTTGTTTTTTTTAAACAAAACATATTTGATCCATTTTCACTATCAAGTTTTTAATATATATTTCAATTAACAAAACACAAAATAAAGTATTATATGTAGTTTAAAAAATATCATAAAACAAATTAATTTTAAATTATTAAAAAAAACTTTAAAAAATTATATTTTAAATTTTAAAAAAATTAAAAAATTAATAAAAAAAATTATTGTCCATTAAAATTTAAAATGAAAAGGTAAATTTTTTTTTTTTACAAAATCTTATTATGAAGGTGTTGGAACTGTGACATTAATTTGGATATGGACAACCCCTTAACCTTTATCTCTAAGGATTAAAAAAATATTGTCATTGAGATAAGGTAAAATTTTTCTTTACAAAATCTTATTATGAAGGTGTTGGAACTGTGACATTAATTTGGATATGGACAACCCCTTAACCTTTATCTCTAAGGTTTAAAAAAATATTGTCATTGAGAGAAAAGGTATTTGAATTTCAGTGAGTGACGATGATGTAGCGAATTTCTCGGTAACTAGTTTTATATGAAAAAATTAAATATAATTTTCAAACGGTAAAGGAAATTACTTCAAGTAAAGTGTTTTAATAATAATTTAGTGATTAATTTATTTTATAATATATAAAATAAAATAAAATAACTCTTTTAGCAAAGTCTAATTTTACTGGGTAGTTTGAAAAGTGTTGGCTTTTTATATGATATTGTGTTTTTTCCAAAAGAGTGGATTAAACAAATAAAGAAAGTATTTTAATACTAATTTTCTTATTAAAATATGAAAATAAAAAAGTAAAAGTTATAAAAATTTAAGAAAAAAAAGGTAAAATACTTTAATAATATTTTAGTGAATAATATAAATAAAATAAAAATGAGACTCATATATGTACATTTATAAAAAAGTAAGTAATATAAAAAAAGATCACTAGAATATTTTAATAATAATTTAGTCATTAGCCTAAATAAATTGAAAATGAATATAAAATATATATAGAAATTTAAGAGAAAAATAGTAAAATATCTTAATAATAATTTAGTTATCAATATAAATAAACTAAAAATGAGAATGACATATGTACGGAAATTTGGAAAAAGAAGCAGTAATTTAAAGAGGCATAACTAGAATATTTTAATAATAATTTAGTCATTAACATAGATAACATGAAAATGAATATAAATATGTATAGAATTTTAAGAAAAACAAGAAAAATAGTTTAATAATAATTTAGTTATTAATATAAATAAACTAAGAATGAGAATGACATATGTACACATTTTTTTTAAAAAACCAGTAATTTAAAGAGAGAGAAGTAGAATATTTTAATAATAATTTAGTTATTAACATAGATAAAATGAAAATGAATATAAAATAGGTATGAAATTGTAAGAAAAACAAGAATTTTTTTTTAATAATGATTGTGATATTGCATTCTTATTTTAGATGTTAATTAAGAAAATAATTATATAAAAGGAATAGGATAAAAATATTTTTGAATGGAATAATAAATTTTGTTATGGATTTTTTTTCCTTATAACTAGACTGAGCCAAGGCTAGGGCCAAGCTAGGTTGAGCTTGGACAAATAGTTTCAATTCCCCCCAAAGTGGCCTCGATCCCTCCCCATGAGGTTTGAATCTAAGACTTGGGAGGGGCTAAAAACCACACAAAAAAACTCATGTAGACCTCATGGGTCAATGATTTTTTTTGTTATTTGATGGGGTTGCATGGTGGGGTAAATTGATATTAATGGCTTTCATATTTATTACAAACAAAAGGAATTCATGTTTTATGTTCTTGTATTTCTTACAATAAGTTTGATGTTATTATGTTCCAATTTGTTTTTATTTCTTTCCTTCTCATCATAATGATGGAATGTGTAATTCAAGTCCAAAATATAAACAATAATATCCTATACATAATGAATCTAAAAGCCATTAAAATCAACTTTTATTATTTTTCAACTACTCTATTCTTCCATTACATATAAATTGGTATTAAAGTTGGGTTTTGCAATTGCCATAGTGAATCAATGCCCTTCTTTTCCAAGCTTCTTTAGCCATTATAAGGGATTGATTCTCTTATTCTTCTTTAATCTTTCATTGCCATTAACAAGATCCATTCCTTTCTTATTTAGGATTTCATAGCTATTATAGTGATTTGATCTATCTATCTAGAACCATAATTTTTGTTTTGAGTGTCATATATGACATCTCACAAAAAAATAACAAATTGATGTTGTCTCTCTCACAGAGCTATGGATGTAGCATTTTCTAGCAACAACAGTTTTTTTCATAGCAAATTCATCTTATCTAGTTGCAAAATCAAGTTATCAATGGGATAACGAAGGAGATAGTAAATTTTTAGAGAAAAGGCTCCAAGATAGCACCTCCATCTAGCCTACATTAGCCCCAACCACATATATTCTAGCAATTCTCTATGATGATAAAATTCCTTATACCAATCCTTCATTAAATGTGAATACATTCAATTCTATTCCTTAAAAAAATATTTTCAAATGAAAAGAAAATTTCTTGAATTATTCAATAATATATATATATAAGATAATGTAACTACAAGGTTATTAAAATTAAAACATTATCATCATCCCACATTTCCCACTAAAATAAATATAGTATATTACACATTTATTGAATTTTTTTGAAAATTATCATGAATCTCTCTAATAATTGTCAATTTACATGCCAAAACATTCTTTTGCTAAAATTATGACCTAAGTTAATAATGAGCACCACTCTACTCTTTGGTTTTGAGGTTACTAAGCACAACCTTTGTGGTTGAAGGGGTGTATTTTGTGTTGGTTTGGTTGTGTAGGGTTCTTTCCCACACATATGAGTTTGGGTGATGGGAATGAAAGAGCCATTTTGAGAAAGGAATTTGGTATTTGGGTGAGGGAATTTGTTTCGTCAACATTGAGTCTTATTTCTGTTATCATTTTTTACATCGACTTGGGGATATTTAGGATGAGGGTTTTGTGTTTAATAGATGATCATAGTAGTGGTGGTATTTTTTGGATAGTCGATTGAACCCTATTTACTCTAGCCCCATGCTTCAACAACATGTGTGAACCCATCAAGGTGTAGTGCCACTAGGTCATGAGTTAACCCACCTAGGGGATAATTGAGACATGGGGGAAGAGGTGATTCTGCAACAATTTAAATCTCCAAGTAGAATTGAATTCCCCCCCAACCCCACCCTTTGAATATTTTTATGAACATCTTCAGCAGACTACACTATTCTAGAAAGAGCTTGCACGAGACAAGAATGGGTACTGGAATGAGGTGATCAGATTCAAGAATGACCTTCAATAAATCTAATGGAAGATGATGGACATGCTAGCCTCTCTTCATCATGGCTAGAACTGAATCCATCAGAGAATGGAGAAACTGGAATGTACACTAGAGAATATGGAAGGCCATGTTCACTTTCCTTTTAGTCCTCCATCACTAGATCATATAAAAAATGACCCAACTCCCACTCACCTTCCAGACCAGTGATTAAATTTGGTTGTTTCCAAGTTTTTGGAATTTTTTTTCTACTTTTTGGCTATCCATATGTTGTTCTATAACTCGTTCTTTTTTATTATTCTATAGATATATGTTGGTTAATAATAACAATATTTATATTTATATAAATTTCACATCTCTATATATCAAAATATCCCTTTTTCCTTTTTTTCAGTTAAATTTATTCTATTATATTCTCATAAAAATAGGTAGTACAAAATATGTCTCTATAGCTCTCGGTGCCTCATTCTTACCAGACATTTTGGCACTCGACGCTGGATTATTCCAAAGATAGACCTATACACCCATTATTCCTGCTAGTTTTAAGGGTCATACATTTGAAAAAGGATGCAAAATGAGAAAAAACATTAACAACATGATATCAAGAAGGAGGATGGGGAGGAATTTTAGGATATTATGACATATAGGAAACAGTTAAGTATAACTTGGTCTAGCATAGAGTTAGGTAAAGTGTGTTTCTTTACTATGTATATTTGCAACTTATAATCTGACGGTCATGATATGTAGTGATCTGATGGTTCACTCTCTCCTCGGTATTACCGACAATTGATTCATGGCTTAACACTTGATTGGTCCATGATCTATACTTAAAGAGCATGGAGGGTCATTTTTCTGGTAACCATTTATGAGAGAAGCTTATGAAATTTTTCTTTCTTTATATTAATAAATTTCCTGAAGTGGTCACGTTGGCTCTAGTCGCGGATAGTTTCCCACTTCGAGGGTTTTAGCCATGTCAAATATTGGTGTACTGATCTGTGATATATTTATGAGTAGTGAAATTTTTTATTTGATATAATAAAGTTACACTGTAAATTATTACATGGTATTAGAGCTATTTTGAGGGCTACATTCATTATTGATCCAAATCTGAAGCTGCTTTCATTGCATGGGATTGTCATTTTCCAGATGTACTATTTATGATCACTTTCGGGGCAGGAAAACTACTCCGTTGTTCCTGGATCCTCTGTTATATTGAGGAACCCCTTTTGTTTCATGCCAAAAGGTTTTCGGTTGCCCAAGTTATGTTATTCTAGATATGGAGGTATAAAGAATTTTTTTGCAGTTATATTTATTAATCTCTCTGTTTATTTCGGTTTATAGTTTTTTTTTTATTGTTCGATCTATATTGTCTTCTCTATGTATGCTCTTTTCTCTACGACGTGTGCGATATCAGTAAGCTATAAACAAGAAGATGAGATTTTTCAGTTACGTATGCTCTTTCCCTGCGACTGTGCGATGTTGTAAACTCAGAAATAGCAAGAAAAAGTATATAGTTGTCTGACAGACTAACCGGAAAGCTAAAATTTTTCCATAAGTTTTTTGTTTTTTGTTGCTGTTGTGTGCATGGATTTGTGTTTTTTTTTTTAGGAAAAAGCACACTCACCTGTTAGTCCCCTAAATTTCATTCTTTTTTACCATCCTTCCCTTGCCAGACCGTAATCACTTACCCTGTTTTACTTATCTGATGCGCCCTCATCTTGCACTAGTGCAAGAACGATGACACATTTTGCATAAACTTCATAACTTACATTTTTTTAACTTATCTTAGCATTTATTAACTATCTATTACATGATTTCTTACTTATAATTACTTTCGTAACTTATCGTTACCTCTTACACTATTTAATAGATAATCACTTATCTTGATTGCTGATTTTTAGTGCAGAACAGATCCCGCACCAGCACCAGTGCCGTGAATATTAGCAGCGAATCTGGATCACTTGGGTTGACTTCCTTTTTTGTATACAATCAATGAGGATATATCCGAAGGTAGTCGAGTCCCAGCTATGACAGTGGATAAATCAAGAGTAGCTGAGATCAGACTTAAGGAAGATAGAAAAATGGAGATAGCCGCGGCCTATTTTGTAAAAGAGATTTAATATTGAAGGCTGAAAGCTTATTCTGCAATCGGTTATGTAATTTGTTGTAACGATTTATGTAATTGACTATGTAATGGTAAATGATTCTTTTGGCCTATGGCCAAAAGGATCTATATAAGCATAAATGTAAATAGGACAAACAGTTGAATGTTTTGAGAATCGAATAGAACTAGGAGGTGGTAATAGGATTGTTTTATGTTATTGCCCAAATCTGGGGTTAGATATGTAATCATGTATGCAATTGCTTTAAGAGTCTAATACGAAGAGCTCTGCCTCATGTTCTATATATTTTACCCTTTGTCTTAAATAGTTGATGAGTAAATTCTGAGTAGCGTTTTCATTTGAAAGGGAAACGCGTTGGTTGGCTAAGGGCCCAGCCAAACCAGCACGTTCTCCCTCCTTGTTGTTCTCACAATTTATGTTTTAAAATATCAAGTGTGATTTAATTTGGAGTATTTGAATTTCTATTTGAGTGGAAGCAGATATGCTGCGTGAATTAGTTAAGTTATTTTTGCATGGTTTATTTCTTTCCTTTGCCTGGTTCAAGTAGGAGGATTTACCTGCCCAAGTCCACGTTCGTGTGTTATTCATTTTCTGTATGATGTGGTTTATTTCCTTTGCTTGGTTCTAGCAGGAGGAGTTACTTGCCCCAGTGCACGTTGGTGTGCTATTCATTTTCTGTACGATCTAGTTTATTTCCTTTGCCTGGTTCGTTCCTGCACCAATGCACGTTGGTGTGCTATTTATTTTTAGCACATTGGTTTGGTTTCTCCCTTGTGCAACAAGGAGAACTGTTCGCACACCAACACTAGATAACATAATTCAACAATCCTTTCTAGCTTACTTCTAACAACTTTCTTGCTTTCGATAATACCTTAATTAAAAAGACTGTTTTCTTATTTTCTACAGATATTCATCTTTACTGATATATGATTGTGTTTTATCACACTGCAGTAATGAATCATTGATTTTAAGGATCAAACGTTAAGGTGCAAGAAACTTGAGAAAGTTCAAAGCCTTGCACGAAGAAAAGCATTTTTTTAGTAAAGACATTACTTTACACTTTCTGCATAAATTTTTGATTCCTGCACTAGTGCAATATTGATTTTTTGCAAGAAAGATATCTTTATATATGCGGGTATAAAGGGGCCCATTTTTTGGAAACTGTTAAGGTGTTTGTACTGCAAGAAACACATTTTGAGTAGCTAATCAATATTTGGCTAGAGTGATTGCTCCTCTTTATTTCTAAATCTCTTTCGCAAGTACATTTCTTCTTGTTCTAGCCTCAGATTGTTTTGATGTTTTGAGTTTCATCTTTCTTCTCTAAAGCTTGATTCTGCAATTCTTCTTTTCAAAAGTAGGAGTTGAGATTAGAAATATTCATACCATCTCTGTCATTTCCCGTGCTTCGTCTCTAAGGTTACGAATCCCTGGGTTGACAGTTAAGTGTTGAGGATTTTTAAGTGTAATTCCTGCACCCAACATTTTGGCGCCATTGCGGAGAGGCGATTTGATTTGGTAAGAATTTTTTGATTGTATAATAGAGGTAAGTTTCCTTTATTTTTGCAAGTATTTTTGAAGGATTTTTTACTGGTTTTGATTGATTTATGACAACATTTTTAATAGAAATTGTTTTGATATTTTTCTTTCTTTTTTTGAAATAAATGCCTAGGAAAGGTAAGGGTTCAAAGCCCACTAAGAGCCAAAAGAATTTTTATAAAATTGGGTCTCCTTCTGCAAGTAGGAAGCCCAATTCAATCCAAACCCATAACGCAGGAACAATCCACCTGGATTCTGGTACTAACAGCACAGGTGTGGATTAGCCTGTGGAAAGCAGTACAAGCAAGAAGGAAACAATGGTAGACCACGAAGATCATTTGGAAGGGACTCGTGACAACCAGGTAAGTGAAGGAAAATCTACTTTTGTGTTTCTAATTGTGGATCCTGACACCGTGTCATAGATGAAGAATATTCCATCGTCAACTCTCCCTCATTTCCATGGTAAAGTTCATGAAGACCCTGACTCTTTTCTATTTGAATTCGATATTTTGTGTAGAAGTTATGATTATGCAACTGAGGCTCAGAAGTTAAGATTATTTCCTGTTACCCTCAAGGAATCAGCTTTTTACTGGTTTATGGGGTTAGGAGGAAACACCATAACTTCCTGGGACCAGATGAGGAGGGTATTTTTGTCTAAGTATCAAGAATATTGTAAAACTCGGGACATGCAGGATGAAATTTTTACAATCATACAAGATGATGATGAAATGTTTGAAGATTATTTGGAAATATTTCTATATATTTTACAAAGGTCAAAACTTAGGCTTGATCCCAATACTATTAGAACCTTGTTCTTAAGAGGACTTACTGATAATGCTAGAAACAATTTGAATCTGTTAGGACAAGGTGATATTTCTCAGCAAACTTTTGATCAAATTTGTGAATTATGCTAGAAATTTTCAAGGAATCAGTATAGATTCGGTAGAGTAACTCGAAATAAAAATAGAAAAATTGAATCTACTGATGCTATGATTATTGGACTAGAAAATAAAATAGAAAACATGAAAATTGATATAATGAACACTGTTACTAAATAGTTAGACTCTTTAAAATTTCAACAAAAACTTATGAAGGAACAAGATTCATTATGTATTTTATGTCCTAAATGTAGAGACAAGCATCCCCCTAAATAACTCCCTCTTAACTTGAAAGAAACTAATAAGTGTGCTATTTGTGCAGAAGACCATATGAGAGAAAAATGTCCCTCTATAGCTAGACTTAAAGCAGTATTTATAGGGGGGCAGCCTGAAACTGAACAACTGTATGCTATGGGAGAAAGAATAAATTGGCCTCAGGTAGGTGCAGGTATGGCTCTTGAGTTTCCTCCACACTATTTTGGTTATAATCCACATGCATATTCATATCCCAACTCTCATTAGCAGTGGCAGTATGGAAATCAGTATCAGCATGGGCAACCTTCCCAACCATGGCAACAGGGTTGGAAAGGCCCAACTCATTCTCCATATTCTTACTAGCCACCTATGCAACCATATCCATCTACACATGTACCTTATCCAATGCCTCAACTTTCAAGTCAGACTACCCCATTACCTTTACCTTCACCCTTCCAACCTCCTCAATTTCCTGCTCACACTATGCCCGATCCTAATAATAATAATAATAATAAAGCAATGAAAATGATCCATGTAAAAAACCCACCTTTACCATTCGAATACCAGTCTATTCCAGTTGGATTTCATGATATTCAATTAATATCAGGAAGGACTGTAATACCGGAAAATAAGAAACAACCTATGGTGATTGTTGAAGAGAAAGGGGAAGATGAAACTCTTAACCATTCTTCAAAAATTGTCACTAAGCAGCCCTTACACTCTGAGTCCTTGCCATATTCTTCCAACCGACCTCCCTTTCCATAAAGGCTAGTAACATAAAGAAGAGAGGCTGTTTCTGAGACACATTTGGCATCAGAACTATAGAATCTTTTCATTAAGATACCGTTGCTCCAAGCCATTAAAGAGATCCCCATTTGTACCAAGATTATTAGGTAACTCTATCTCAATAAACCTGGAAGGAAGAGATTGGAACCCCAAACTATTCAATTTGTTGGTAGGGCAACAGAGTTAATGACGGGATGTGTCTGTGGAAAAATATATTGATCCTGGAAGCTTCATTGTCACAATTCAGATTGGTAATGTCCTTGTCTCTAATGTTCTTATAGACCTCGAGGTAGCCATTAATGTAATGAATAAGAAAACCATGGATCAACTTCAGTTATCTCATCTTCGCCCTACTCCCACTGTGCTTGAATTAGCAGATAGATCTAAAATTAAGTCTGAAGGAGTATTGGATGATGTGATCATCTCATTGGATTCTTGGGAATATCCTGTTGATTTCATTGTGCTTCAGCCAAAGAACCCAGTACGAGGACATCCCTTAATCTTGGGTCGACCATGGCTTGCTACAGCCGATGCATATATTGGATGTCGTTGCGGAGATATGTATATTTCACATGGAGATTCTAGGAGGAAAGTTACCTTATACCCCCCCTGCCAAATCCATTCAAGAAATTCGAGACACTTTATGGTTGGACCAAAGCAATGATGAGCAGACTCAGTCTATTTCTCTTATTCATCATTATACTGGGTCTTCACAACAATATGAGATTCAAGATTTGCTGAACAATCTAGACACCATGCCTAACTTCGAGCCTTTAAGCCAGATTTTTAGCCTAGATTTCCAAGAAAACCATTATTCTTATTCTTTTATACTATTGTATTTGACCACTCCTTTGAGTACTCTGGAGCCTGATACTACTCTTGTTGAGATTAGTCCTGGTAATTCTTTGCATATCAGTTCAGATTTAGACCCATTTCAACAAGAACAACTTGTGAATTTGTTGCAAAACCATCTTAGTGCTTTTACGTGGGGCTATGAAGACATGAAGGGTATCCCTCCTAAAACTTGTACACATCATATTTATATTCAGGAAGGAACCCAACCTGTCTGACAACCCCAAAGACGAATGAATCCGACTCTAAGAGATGTCGTGAAAGAAGAAATACAGAAACTTTTAGATGTTGGTTTTATCTATCATATTTCTAATAGCCAGTGGGTCTCTCCATTAGTGCTAATGCCTAAGAAATATGCAAGGTTGCGTATTTGTATTGATTATCGTGAATTAAACAAAGCCACTCTCAAAGATGACTTCCCTCTCCCTTTCATTGACCAAGTGCTTGATACCCTTGTAGGGAGGAAATATTTCTCCTTTTTGGATGGTTTCAGTGGCTATAACCAGATACAGATTGCACCCGAAGATCAAGATAAAACTACATTTACATGCCCATGGGGTACCTTTGCTTATAAAGTTCTTCCCTTTGGATTATGTAATGCACTGGCTACCTTTCAAAGGGCAGTCTTGGCTATTTTTTCTGATCTTGATTTTGTAGAAATTTATATGGATGAATTTTCTGTGTTTGGTAATTCTTTTCAGGAAGCTCTCAAAAATTTGGAGAAATTGCTTCTTCGTTTCCAAGAATCCCACCTTTCTTTGAGTGACAAGAAATGTAGATTAATGTGCAAAGCAGGAGTGGTACTTGGCCATCTGATTTCTGAAAAAGGTATCCAGGTTTATCCGGAAAAGATCGAAATCATTCTGCATCTTCCTACACCCAAAACTCAAAGGGAAGTAAGAGGTTTTCTAGGACATGCTAGTTACTATAGAAGTTTCATTGAAAATTTTTCTAAGATAGCTGCTCCTATTTTCTGACTTCTAGCTAAGGATAATGAATTTTCTTGGTCCATGGCTTGCCAACAGTCTTTTGAAACATTGAAGGAAGAGTTGGTGTAGGTGCTAGTTTTGAGAGGTCCAAACTGGTCTCTTCCCTATCATATTTCTTTCGATGCTTCAGACCTGGCTATCGGCGCAACTTTGGGACAAGAGGAATACAAGAAATCCTATGCTATTTATTATATTAGTAAGAATTTTTCTTTCGCTGAATTAAATTATATAGTTATAGAGAAAGAGTTTTTAGCTATAATTTTTGCAATTAATAAGTTTAGACACTATATCACATGATATGAAGTATTTTTTCATACTGATCATTCCACAATTAAATACTTGATGAACAAACCATTGACTAGCGATAGAGTGACTAGGTGGTTGCTATTGTTTCAGGAATTCAATATTACTATTGTTGATAGACCAGGAAAATCGAATGTTGTAGCAGATTTTATTTCTAGACTAGATAATCCTGGTGATGTAACTCCTGTTAATGATGATTTTCCACATGAAAATATTTTTTCTGTGTCTATAGATTCCCCGTGGTTTTCTGACATCACCATTTAATTGGTTACTGGAAAAAAACCACCTCACTTTCCTGCTCGTTAAAAGCGAAACATTATTTAGAAAAGTGTTGCATACTCCTGGATTCAAGGAGACATATTTTACACTGGTCCATATTTGAGTATCGACAGATGTGTAAGAGAGGAGGAAGTGTTTGACATATTGAAATATTCTCATCATGAACCTTGTGGAGTTCACTTCGCTGACAAGTGAACTACATATAAAATATTACGTTCTAGCTACTTTTGGCCTTCCTTGTTTAAGGATGCGAAGCAGTATGTCAGGCGATGTGATAGTTGTCAATGAATGGGCCAACCTAATCAAACCAATGAAATGCCTTTATACCCTCAAGTTACGATTAAGCCTTTTGGAAAATGGGCTATTGATTTTGTAGGGCCAATAAATCCAACATCATTAGGTAAAAAGCATATTTTGGTTTGTACAGATTTTGTCACAAAATTGGTGGAAGCTAAAGCTGTTTCTTTTTCTACAGAAAAAGTTATTGTTGATTTTCTCTTTTCTAAAATTTTTACTAGATTTGGTGTGCCTAGAGAAATTTTTTTTGACAATGGTCCACAGTTTATTTCTAATCTGGTATAGGGAGTGATGGAGCAATACAAAATTTGGCACCGGAAATCTACACCGTACCATCCACAAGCAAATGGCCAGGTGGAACCTACAAACAAGGTGATCGAGTCCAATCTCACAAAGACGGTGAATATGCATCGGAAATATTGGTCTGAAAGATTACTAGAAGCTTTGTGGGCATACAAAAACACTTGGAGAAATAGTACAGGGCACACACCATATGAGATCGTATATGGAAAACAGGTTCTGTTACCGATTGAGTTCTAGATCAAAACTTTCAGAACTGCAGTTCAACTAGGAATCGATCTCTCTGAGGCACAACAACATCGTCTTATTCAGTTAAATGATTTGGATGAATTTCATATATATGTTGTTCAGAAAAACATATTAACCCAACAACAACAGAAAAGGTGGCATCACAAGTCGATTCAGAAAAAGCAGTTCCAACCAAGTGATTGGGTACTCCTTTATGATTATAAATTTAAAATTTTTAAAGGGAAATTTCATACACGTTGGATGAGACCATATGAATTAATCAGAGTATTTGAGAATGGAGCTGTAGAAGTCAAAACTATATATGGACAGGATACAGTATCTTGGTAAATGGACAAAGAATAAAGAAGTATTTTCAACCGCTTGCCAAGAAATATTTTACATAGCAAGTTCAGAAGAAATCTAGAACGGTAGTGGTAAATGGTAATACCAAGCTCTTGAAAATTTGAATCCCTCTTCTTCGAAAAAAAATTAACAAAAATAAAATAAAAAGAAAAAAAAGAAAGATAAAAATAATTTCCTGTAATTATGAAAATCAGTCCGCTGACATGATTGCTGAAGGATCAACCTAAAAACCAGCTTGCTAGCGGGAAGATCAAAAATTTCTAATAAAAAGAGAATGTTGGTTGATCTTTAGATATGCTAGTAACCACCAAAGTAAAATCAGGTTCAAAAGAACCAACCTTTATACAATTCGGGTAATTAGCATGGATATTTTTTCCAAGTAACGCTTAATTCTCGCTGCAGTTATTTTTTCTTGCACCAGTGTAGGCAGATCTTCCAGAATTTTTTTTTGCCTTTCTTCATATCCCATTTTATAATTTTCCCTCAACTTTCTTCTCGAAATCCTAGTATGATTAACCTTCCTATATTCTTCTAAATTTACCATATCCGCTTCGAAGAAATCCCACTTTAACCCTAAAATTTTTTCCCCTAACCCACTTCTATTTTCCCTCTTTTGGTACTTTCCTGGAATCCCTGTGAAATAATTCTTTCCCATTCTAAAATTTCATTTTCCCATTCCTTTATTCCCTCATGAATTTCATTGCAGGATCCTAAATATAAAGAGCAGAAGGTTGTGCTCTAAATCATCAAAGGGTGAAGCAAAATTCAGAATAAGTTAAAGAAATCATGTGAAATCCAGCCTATATTTTAATTCTCTTTTTTAACATTATGCTTTCACTAGTGCAAGCATATTGTCCTATATGATATGAGTAGAAAAGTACCAGCAGAATGATGTGATTTACGTGGTGCAAAGATCAATACAAGCATACACCTCATCAGCAGCAATACAGATTATTATATGGCATAAGAAAGTGTTCATGATGAAAAGTTATATGTTGTTCTTCATATCATTGATAAGAGGTTACGCTATTATATTACTTAGGAGGAAATTAGTTGAAAGTACAAAATTTTTTAAGTAGGAATCATGATAATTTTTAAATGAATGCTAAGTATTTTTTTTGTAATTATGAAGGAATGTGAAATCATGTAATTGTAATTTGGATATAATCCACCCCATTCTGCCATAATGTGAAATTTCCTTCACTCATAACTCCCCCGCTCCTACCTTCATCCCAAACATCTCGTCATTGTTGTACTTGACCCTTAAACCACCGTCGCGCGTACCAATTGAGCCTAACCAGGAATGATGAGTACCTATGGCAGGTAAACCGGAGACATGATGGATGAACGGTTAAATTCCTATTTATGAAATTTGATCCCTTGGTGTTGCATGCAAGCCTCAAAAATCATCGTTCACAGCTGATAGTAGCAATGTCGCCCGTCCGTAATGAACCCCTGTCCCTCAGTAAGATTGAGAAAATTGGCGAATTTCGTTGTTGTCTTCTATTGTTGTGGGAGTCAGGATTTTTACAGTTCTTGTAGAATTTCGATGGGTATGACAGGGATGTAACGTTACAATTTGCAAGAAGTTTTAAAAATGGCCTAGTGAGGATTGGGATGCTCAAATTCAAAATCACGAAGAAATTTGTAGTAGCAGCAATAGATTTGGAGAATATGGGACTGGAATGGTTCAAAAACTAGAAGATGGAAGGTAAACGCTGGTAGCATTTTCTTGTGGATAAGAATATGGAGGTCAATTGGAAATGCGGAGTTCCACACAAAGCCCTGTTAGGTCAATGGCAGGATCTCCTATTTGTTTTGCAGAAATTTGTGACCTGTGAAAGGAGATACACCTCTACCCTAGTGTATCATTTCAGACTGCTACAAAATTTTAAAGGAGGCCAACACATTCATTGGAGGATGAAATTCCCCTACTTTTTTCTTAGAAGTTTGGAGAAAATGGCTAGAAGTGTACAGGATGGAAGGAAGGACCAGGCCGATGCACGATTATACCACCATGGCCTGATAAAAATCCTAGTCTTAAAAAAGTTAGAATGCGAAGGTATGACATGGGAAGAGCTGTTAAAATAGCTGCACGAGAATTCAACAGAGGAAGAGAAGATACAGGCCCCTAGTACAAGCAAGGGCATGAATAGAAGTAGAAAGGAAAGTCCTTCTCTTAGTAGTGTGAAAAGGAGGCAAATAGAGAAATTAACAGAAGGGAAGGCATCATATTCCACTAAGGAAATAGTTAGTGCATAGGAAGAAGCCTTTGAGCACGACAGGCTATCAGGTCTTGCAGATGCGACAAATATTGCACAAATTGGGGACGATGTTCCACTGGTAAATCTTATGAGAAAGCCCCAAAAGAATAGGAAAGTTTCGAATGTAGAATAAAAAGCACAAAACCACAGGGTATGGAACCCCATCCTGCACCAGTACAAGAAGAAGCCGCGGCCTGAGAAGAATAATAATAAATGGAAGGAGGAGCTTAAGAGAAGGAGGATGCGGAAGCACCTAAGGAAGATGAACCTGAGGAAGAAGAACAAGAAGACGAGGAAGAAAAATTAGACAATGAACCGGAAAAAGAGGAAGAAAAATTAGACGATGAAGTAGAGGAAGAAGAACTTGAAGAAGAAGAACCTGAGAAAGAATACCTGGAAGAGGAGGAAGAACCTAAGGAAGAAGAACCGGAAGAAGAAAATCCTAGGGAAGAAGATCCGAAATATGAAGATGAACCAGAAGAAGAACTTGAGAAAGAGGAACCGGAAAAAGGAGGACTACAGGAAGAAGATTTCCTTGATGCAACCATGGGAGATATAGAAGTTCAGGAGCCAGTGACAGCCCCTGCTGAGACAGAGGAAGTGAATCTTGTTGCTTGCATAGCAGAATTAGAACTCCAAGTACAAAACTTGGAGTAGCTTGTGACCAAAACACAAGAGGAGAAGGAACAAAGAAGAGGAGAATTGATGGCAGAGCTCAAGAAAAAGAAAAGAAAGGTTAGAGTTTGGAAATATTGGGCTGGATGCTATTTTAGGTGGTTAAAATAGGTTTCAAATAAGTTAAGGCATATGAAGAGGAAGAAGGCCAAAACAATGTAGCCTGAGGACAACATGCCAGAACAAGACTGAGTTGGAGTATTCAAAAATTTTGGTTTTTTGCAGAGGTAAAAAATTTGTGTGAGGATGCACAACAATTTAGGGATGGGAGGATGTTAGTCCCCTAAATTGCATTCTTTTTACCATTATTCCCTTCCCAAACCGTAATCACTTACCCTGTTTTACCTATCTGATGCGCCCTAATCTTGCACTAGTGCGAGAACGATGACACATTTTGCATAAACTTCATATTTTACATTTTTTAACTTATCTTGGCATTTATTAACTATCTATTACATGATTTATTACTTATAATTACTTTCGTAGCTTATTGTTACCTCATACGATATTTAATAGATGATCACTTATCTTGATTGTTGATTTTTAGTGCAGAACAAATCCCATGCTAGCACTAGTGCCATGAATCTTGGCAGCGAATATGGATCACTTGGGTTGACTGCTTGTTTTGTATACGATCAATGAGGATATATCCAAAGGTAGCCGAGTCCCAGCTATGACAGCGGATAAATCGAGAGTAGCTAATATCAGACTTAAGAGAGACGAACAACTAGAGATAGTCGTGGCCTATTTTGTAAAAGATATTTAATTTTTAAGGCCGAAAGATTATTCTGCAATCGATTATGTAATTTGTTGTAAGAATTTCTGTAATTGACTATGTAATGGTAAACGATCCTTTTTGCCTGTGGCCAAAAGGATCTATATAAGAAGAATGTAAATAGCAAAAACAGTTGAATGTTCTGAGAATTGAATAGAACCAGGAGGTGGTAACAGGATTGTTTTTTGTTATCGCCCAAATCTGGGGCTGGATATGTAATCATGTATGCAATTGCTTTAAGAGTCTAATAAGAAGAGCTCCACCTTATGTTCTATATATTTTACCCTTTGGATTAAATAGTTGATGAGTAAATTCTGAGTTGCATTTTCATTTGAAAGGGAAACACACTCGTTGGCTAAGGGTCCAGTCAAACCAGCATGTTCTCCCTCCTTGTTGTTCTTGCAATTTATGTTTTAAACTTTCAAGTGTGATTTAATTTTTAGTATTTTAATTTCTGTTTGAGTGGAAGCAGATCTGCTGCATGAAGTAGTTAAGTTATTTTTTCACGGTTGATTTCTTTCCTTTACCTGGTTCGAGTAGGAAGAGTTACCTGCCCTAGAGCACGTTGGTGTGAAATTCATTTTCTATACGATCCAGTTTATTTTCTTTGCCTGGTTCAAGTAGGAGGAGTTACCTGCCCTAGTGCATGTTGGTGTGCTACTCATTTTCTATACGATCTAGTTTATTTCCTTTGCCTAGTTCGTTCCTACACCAATGCACGTTGGTGCGCTATTTATTTTCTGCACATTAGTTTGGTTTCTCCCTGATGCAAGAAGGAGAACTGTTCTCATACCAGCACTAGATAACATAATTCAGCAAGCCTTTCTAGCTTACTTCTAACAAATTTCTTGCTTTTAGTAATATCTTAATTAAAAATACTATTTTCTTTTTTTCTACAGATATTCATGTTTACTGATATATGATTTGGTTTTATCACATTGCAGTAACGAATAATTGATTTTAAGGATCAAATGTTAAGGTGCAAGAAACACGAATCGAGCACAAGAACTAGTTTCTTGGTATTGGATCTGAGTGCTGTGGACTTGAGAAAGTTCAAAACCTTGCATGAAGAAAAGACTTTTTTAGTAAAGACATTACTTTACACTTTCTACATAAATCATTGATTCCTGCACTAGTGCAAGATTGATTTTTCACAAGAAAGATATCTTTATATATGCAGGATTGAAGGGGCCCATTTGTTGCAAAATGTTAAGGTGTCTTTACTGAAAGAAACACATTCTCAGTAGCTAATCAATATTTGGCTTGAGTGATTGCACCTCTTTATTTCTGAATCTCTTTTGCAAGTACATTTTTTCTTGTTCTAGCCTCAGATTGTTTTGATGGTTTGAGTTTCATCTTTCTTCTCTAAAGCATGATTCTGAAATTCTTATTTTCAAAAGTAAGAGTTGAGTTTAGAAATATTCATACCATCTCTGGCATTTCCTATGCTTCGTCTCTAATTTTATGAATCCCCCGGGTTGACAATTAAGTGTTGAGGATTTTTAAGTGTAATTCCTGCACCCAACAACACCAAATAGCAAAAAATAAAATAAAAACCTTCCTCATTTCAAAAAATTATAGAATCGTTTTACTAGCACACTTGATGTAAAGTTACTTTATGAGAATGTAGGTCCTGGGTTCAAGTCTCTTTGTGAAGTTTATTTTTCTAAAAAAAATTTTGCTAAGTTACTTTTTCTTAAAAATCTATTTGGCAGGTTGCCTTTTTTTTTTTTTTTAAAGGGGTTTTATTTAAAAAACACATGTAAAATTATTTGTAAAAGTGACTCTCACTTATTTATAAAAGTGGGTCACAAAAAGTAGTATTTTTTTTCTAAAGTGAGCTTATTATATTAAGTTTGGAAAAGGGGTGGTTTTTTTCTTTAAGTACAACTTCATCATCAACATTCAACTTATCACCTAACTACTCATCATCTACTACCACTATTTTTCAAAAAGGAATAAATTTTTCATCTCCAAGCCGTTTTCATAGCGTTTTTTTTTAAACAACCGAATGATTTGAGATCTTTTCATTGGAGTAGTTAGTTTCAACATTTTCAGATTCAGTTTTTAAAAATGAAAAGTGCATGCCCAGTTATTCTTAACAACACCAATTATTTCCAATGGCTATCCTACATGGTACCATTATTTATAAGTAAAGTGATTTATGGAATAGCCATAGGACAGGAATCTAAACCTATCGTTGTAGATAAAGTAGCTAAATGGAAAGTAAACAAGATCAAACATGAGGCTTGATAGGAATGTCCATCGCTCAAAATCTTAGATTTGATATCCAAGAAATTGAATCCACTACTGAAGCTATGAAAAAACTAAATATTGTTTCTAGCATTAAAAAGGAAATCCTAGTCCACCAGCTTGAAAATGAGTTTCTTACTTTGGACCCTGATAATTTCTCCTCTATTGAGGATTTTTTGTCCAAATTAAAGACGCTTAGAATTATTTTAGAAGGTTGTAAGGTAAAAAAGGAAGATGGTAGCCTTATGTATTCCATTCGTGCTAAGCTAGGCCATGCTTACTATGTATTCGTTTCCACCTTCCATTCCACTAGAGAAGCCCTCATCTCTCAAGGAGCAACTTACAAGTCCCCCTCTTTTGATGCCTTTTACGATTTTTTGATAAGAGAACAAGAAAAATTCTTACAATTTGGTCTTATTAATATTGGAAACACTTCTAAGGATGCCTTAACAGCCCAACAGAAACCATATCAAAAGAATCCTAAGAAGTAAGAATCTTAAAAATAATGGTCCTAAACCAAAAAAGGGTCTTAAGAAATTTCATACGAAAACTGAAAAAGAAACTCAACAAACTGATAAGGAAACTAAAAACAAAGGAAAGAAGAAAGATAGACATTGAAACTTTTGTAATCATGATGGCCACATAGAGTCAAATATTTTTAGGAAGATGGAAGCCTTGGAAGTAAAAATGAATAAGCACAACATCAATTTGGAGAACTCTTCAGCTTCATATTCAGGAATGACACTTTCTGCTTGTGGTCATCAAGCATCAAGATCACATTATGCATTTAATGTATATTCCTCTGCTCATTCCCATGAGTGGCTCATTGATTCTAGAGCCTCTTACCACATGTCAAAAAAAAAGTAAATTTTTCTTCTTTAAATGATTGTAACACCAAAAATATTTATGTTGGTGATGATAGATCTCTTAGTGTTGTAGGGTCTAAAACCATTCATCTACATAATGGTCAGTTTAATGATGCATTATGTGTTCCTACCTTGTCCTGAAACCTTCTATATTTTTATCATATAACTCATTCAGGTGAAAGGAAAAAAGTAGAATTCTCACCTCATGATGGCGTAATTAAGGACCTAAGAGATCCTAGACATATTTTAGATACTGGAATTACTGAAGAAGCTTCAGGTCATCCATGCAACTATGAATTAAGAATATCGTTCCTTATTGGCAAACGATACTTGGGATCTTCTTCCTCTTCCAAAGGGAAGAGAAATTGTCAGATGAAAATGGGTTTATAGAACAAGGTTTGGACCAGATGGAAAAGTGGATAAACATAAAGATCATCTTGGTGTTAAAGGATTTTCGCATGTTGAAGGCATTTACTATCCTAAAACCTTCTCCCTTGTTTCGAAAATGAATTTTATCCACCTTATTCTTTCCCTTGCTGCCTCCTTTAAATGGGAAGCCCATCATATGGATGTTAAATCTGCCTTCTTACAAGGGGATTTGCATGAAGAAACGACATGGAAAAACCCCCCAACTTTATCCAAAATGAATCTAGCCTTGTTGGTCACCTTAGGAAGTCTCTTTATGGTCTCAAGCAAGCCCCTCGAGCTTGGTATGCTAAAATGGATAAATTTCTCTTAGATAATGGGTTTGCTAGATGTCATTCTAACAACAATGTCTACACGAATAAAGTGGGTAAGTCCTTAATCATCTTTCTTCTTTATGTTGAAGATATTATCATTACTGGTAGTTATCCCAACCATATAAACCATGAAATGTCTAGCCTCAAAATGAAGTTTGAAATGATAGAATTATGACACTTGAATTATTTCCTTGGTCTTCAAGTCTTGCAATCCAAAGAAGGTATTACCCTTTCTTAGGCCAAGTAGGCATGTGATCTTCTACGTGACCTTCACATGGAAGACTATAATCTAGACCCTTCTCCCTTTCAGTCTAGAGTCAAGATTTCAGTCACTTGTACTTCCCATAAAGTTGATGCCACATTATACAGTAAACTTGTTGGTAAACTTCTATATCTAACCGATACTTATCCTGAACTTTCCTTTTCGATTAGTATTATTTCTCTGTTTATGCACTAACCTCATGAAATTCACTGGAAATCAGCTAAAAGAATAATTCAATATATTCAAGGTACAGTTCAGTTCGGGATTCATTACAGTGTAGGAGCATATCCCTTATTGTTTGGTTTCACTGATTCTGATTAGGATGGTGACCCTGATGACCAAAAGTCTACTGCAGGCTATGTATTCACTCTTGGTTCAGGACCCATTACATGGTATTGTAAGAAACAAAGTTCCGTATCTCTTTCTTAGGTAGAAGAAAAGTATTGGGGTGGAATTGAAACCATCAAGGAAGCCTCATGGCTTTGTCATATCCTAACCAAATTTGGTCTTCATTAGCAACATTCAACAACATTTTGGTTTTATAATCAGAGTGTCATTCAGCTATGCAAAGATCTAGTTCAACATCAATGCATGAAGCACATTGAGTGACACATGCACTTAATCAGAAAGCTCATTCTTAATCATGTTATTTAAGTGCAATATTGTTCAACCAATGATCAAGTTGTTGATATATTTACAGAGGCTCCCACAGAAGTCAATTTTACCAAAATTTGATCTATTTTTGGAGTTCATGAAAGTTATCATTGAGGGGGGATAGGCTTTAATTCCTCCTTCCTTCTCCTATTGTGTCACCTTTGTAAATCCTTCAATCCTATCCCAAGTTGTTCTTAAGGGGGAATGTTAGTATATTCAAACACATAGGAAATAGTCTCCTATTCTGTCACCTTTGTAAATCCTTCAATCCTATCCCAAGTTGTTCTTAAGGGGGGATGTTTGGATATTTTGACACATAGGAAATAGTTAAGTATAACTTCGTCTGGTGGAGAGTTAGGTAAAGTGTGCTTCTTTATTATGTACATTTGTAACTTATAATATCACGGCCACAATATGTAGTGATTTAGTGGTTCACTCTCTCCTAGGTATTACCAACACTTGATATGTGGCTTAAAACTCAATTGGTCCATGATCTCTATTTAAAGAGAATGAAGGGTCATTTTCTTATAATCATTTATGAGAGAAGCTTATGTAAATTTTCTTTCTTTATATTAATAAATTTCTTGAGGTGGCTATGTTGGTTCAGGCCGTGGATTGTTTCCCTCTTTGAGAGTTTTAACCATGTCAAATACTAGTGTACTGATCTGTGATCTTTTTGTGATTGGTGACCTTTGGTGTTTGATCTAAGGAACTTACCCTATAAATTCCTACAAGGAAGTACAGGATGTGCAACATGATATCGAACACGTTCATGCATGTGTAATTCGATGTGTTAAACTCAATCTTCCAGATTGGAAAGATACTCATTAATGCGAAGGTGGCTTGAACAGAGATTGTCCATTTGTTCCAAAATCTCATTTTGAATAAACTGGATTTCATTCAAATATGCAACCAACTCATTACAGTCCTCATACTGGTGTTCTCTAATAATGTCCATACTGGCCTCGATGCCTGTAAGTTTCTCAGATATTGATTCCAATGAATTTGGTGCACCCATACATCCTAGAGAATGGTCTCTAGCATGCGTCGCCTCACCTTCACATTCCATACCTACAAAATTTCCTAAATACCTTTGGCTATTGGTCGAAAAACTTGCAAGGAAACTATGGCCAACCCCATGACATGGACACCCTCGATGGTTTGTCACTACCACCTGACTGGGAATAAATTCAAAAATGACTTGAGAAGGGACCCCAAACCCCTTGGAAGGAAAAAATTTGGAGCACCAAATTGAAATGCAAGGAGGCCTTCCTTTCCTGAAAGCATTAAAAACCCAGAGTGGAAGGGCCCTAGAATGAAAGGAGATAGACTTACACCAACTAAGAAATTTCTAGGGAAACCCTCGGTAGAAAAAATGAAAACCTCCCAATTACTAACTTTATTCACCCAATTAGTCAGAGAGCCTACTGACAACGACATGACCCCAAACCAACAACAACCCAAAGAACACAAAGGGAGAAAGATATAAATTACCAACCACTAACACAAGACACAGAAAAAGATGGTCATAAGAGGTAAACCAAAATAGATATGATGAAGAAGTCTGAGCTTACATAGACATCAACTAGAATCTATGACAACAACCAAAGAATGAGGAATTAACAAGCTAAGACTTAGACGCTAGAGCTCCCTTTGGAGAAAATCATCAAGGACACCCTCCTGGTCCCTTTTCCACTCCACAAGACCCCATCTGGAATGGTCCTACAATTCATCCATAGAGTAAATTAAAAACAAACAAGAAATGTAAAAACATAATAACAGGGTTACATTCACAATATAGAGAGAGAAATCCACCTTAAAACTATGGTCCATAATGGTGAAAATTTTCCTGATTTTTGAATGAACCTCTTTTCCAAGAATAATCCTATGCTTAGAGTCATTGCTGGGTCCCAAATGAAAACTTGAAAACCAGTTTTAATTTAGACCATTGCAAGAAGATCAACCACCATCTTGTGCCAAATGAGTAAACACTGATGCGAGAACACATAGTCTCCGTCGCGAGCCTTGTTGTTTTCCCTCCACCCAAAAATTATCACCTAGGTTACAAACATTGGAATGATTTCCACAAAAACTTTTAACACCCAAGACTTGGCTTCTAGAGAGTTCACACGATAGAGGTATTGTCAATGTGAGCCACATTAAAACCTAGAATTCTTACCACATGGGATTAAAATACAACCCCGAAACCCAATTTCCAATCATTTATCCACCCCCATCAGGGGAAAATATTCTTATTTTCAATTTAATTAAATTACTAATAATACATATTTGTATATGTTTTATAATTTTTATAATTTAATTATTTAATGTGACATGTGATAAAATTTCCTTAGACACAATTTTATCCAAAAAAAAAAAAAATCTTACATAAGGGGGGAGATACATACCATATATATAACCTTTCCATCGGTATGTAAAATGCCTTATGTCCTTGATTGAAAACACAAGGATAAGAAACATGGCAAGGTTGTGACAACGCCCACCTTTCACTTAACAAATACAACAATTCCATAATTCACTTAAATATTATTCTAAAACTAATATATTCATGAATAATTTTATTTAACTATAAAATATAATCATCTAATTATCTAAATAAACTTTAAGATAATAAGTTTTTATATATAAATAGATTTTAGATTGTGCTAAGAGCATTGGAAACCATAAAAATTGAAAAAATGGAGAGTAGAAGAGGTATTTTTTGTAGGGCAGAGCTTTCTAGTTGTTTGGCGGCAGCCTCTCATGGTCATGCATCATAAGGGAATGGAAAAAATACATACATGTTTTTCTGACCCAAGAGAGGCTAGTGTCTGAACATTTGACATGCACTGACCTTCAGTGGAGAATGGAACCTGGCTTTTACAGTGCCCTCAGTTGCAGACCCCTGACCCTCCAATGATTGTTATGGCCACAAATCCATGAATGCTCCAGTACCCCCATACACTCAGGTGGTATCAAAATGACTATTCAACCCTAGCAAAAGGACAACCTCGCCAGGAGGAAAAGGGGCGTCACAGACTAAAGGCCATCAAGTAAATGAGACTAGATCGAGGCACTTGTCAGCGGCTAGAAATCTAGCCAGTAAACATGATTTTTCTCTGGGTCCAGTGCTTGCATAGGGTCATATAGGCCACAGACCACCTAAAAAATAATGGCTTATGAAAAACATAGGTGCCATGCCTCTCGCACTTACTGGCCTCTATCTACCATCAGAACATGGCACCCATCGACCTCTATTATAGAATCCAGAACAAGCTCCCATAGGAGCCACCACAAGGGCACCAGACACTAAGAATCATGCAAGCCCATTCTGCTTCCAAATTTTCATAAAACCCCCTATGGGGAAATGTTTTTTAATATGGGTACATGATATAGAAAGGGTTATAAATCTAAAGCAAAATATCAAGAAAAATTCAAGATACCCTTTTCATTTGCAATCCTTGATCTGTGGTGGAAAATACTTACAAGACTCCCGATCAATCAAGGATTACCCCATATTCCCTGGGTCTACCATATATCTCAATGTAAAACTTAAAGGAGGCATAATGGAACAGGGAAAATATTATGGACCCATAAGGGAGGCCAACACTTCCAAACAAGATCTCCCAAAACCACCCTCATACAGAGATATTTTATAGGGAAAAAACAAAGAAGCTGCACCAACCATACCATCTGAAAACACCCATAGCCCTTACATTGTGGAAAAGCTAAACTACATGCCAGAACTAAACATATACATTCCAGAGATCGATTAACATCCCTCCACATTTGAGTGTCAAGCTATCATATGAAGATTTAACTACTTCTGGCCCAAACCAATGGAGCTCTTTCACTGGATTTTCACAAACTAGACCATGGGCTGTGAAATCCATCTCTATTCTAAAGGGTTTTTCATAGTCAAGTTCTCATCCTCAGAAGCCGAAGACATCATACTCAGGTTTGGACCTTGGTTCTGGGGATCCACAGGGCTTTTCATCACACCATGGTTTCTGCACTTTGATGCAAACGCTATGGATGTAACCAAAATTCCAGTTTGGGTCCAGTTGTAGAACCTTCCGCTTCATTTTTGGAATGAATGTGTTTTAGAAGGTATTGGGAACATCATTGGGAGATTCATCAAAATAGAAACCCAAAAATTGGAGAGAATCTACACCTTCGCACACATTTTCATTGAAGTGGGCCTCAGCAAAGGGCTAACAGAAAGAATTCAACTAGTACAGAAAAAACAAAAATGGACGCAACACCTAGATTAAGAAAACATTGCATTCAGATGCAGAATCTACAGGAAGAATGACCATTTACAAAACACATGCCCAGATTCAAAACAACAAAATAGAAAAGAGAAGAAGACATGGAAATCTAACAAAGGGTGGAAATTACCGCCATGTGGACCAGAGGGGGAGGAAGAAGAAGAAGAGGATGCTTCCAACCCAAATGAGAATAATAATAAAAAAAAAATCGATGTGGGGGCACAAGAAAATGAAATGCAAGATATAAATGAACTAATAAATCAGGTTCAATCGGAAAAGGAACTTGGGGCACTGGACAATGGGGGAAAAAAAAGACACCACTTATCGGATACCTCAGATTTAGACAATGATAATGGAGCACTCACAAAAGAAAACCATCTCGCCCTTATCACTACCTCACCAACACAAGGTGCATGGAAAAAGGTTGAGAAGAAGAAAGGGATAAAAGAATAAATTTCTCCCCAATGTATTATATGCTCTTATTTGTAACTTTGATAGCTAGTGTTGATTGATGTTTTGGCCAATTACTAGTTCATGCAACATGTAATTTTGTTTTCATTAATAAAATTACGACTTTTTCCTTTGGAAGAGCGTTGGAAACCATATTCATGCTATCATGTAATTCCAATACGTTTTTTCTAATGCCCCTACTAAACAATTATCTTCTGAAAATTTATAAGAAAAAAACCCACTTATTCAAAATCCAAACAAAACATTTAAAAATACACTTTTATTAAAATTTCAACAAAATGGTTGACCTATTCTACAATTTTAACAAGTCAAGTCATGGTCCTCCTCTGATTTTCTATTTCATTTATATTTATTGTTAGAATCGTGATTACCGTTAGACCAAAACCTGCAGGCGTTAGTGTCCACTACAATTTCCAGTGTTAGGATCCACGAGAGGCAGTTACTCCATGTCATGAAATGCACAGGGAAAATTGAACCCAATGTACAACAATCTCCCCCCCAACGGGAGCCGGGTGAGTTTCGAACTCGAAACTTGGCTCTGATACCACTTGTTGGAATCATGATTGTTGTTAGACAAAAACCCATAGGCATTAGTCTCTGCTACAATTTCCAGAGTTACGATCCACAAGAGGTGGTTAGTCCATGTCACGAAATGCATGAGGAGCGCTAAACCCAATGTCCAACATTGATGTGGTCGGGGTAGACTAATAAAATACTACTCAAAGGTCAGTAGTCATATTTATTGTGAGGCTGGAATTTTTGGTCTGACAAAAGTCGAGAGATCGAGGCTGATTTAATCTGATTACAACTGGTCTGTAGTCTCTAATAGGCCCTACCCGAGGGTGAGGGATCTAAACCAATTTCATAAGTTTTGGTAATATTACCCCTCTATGGCTTGACTTCACCTCAATATTGTGCCACCTCTTGAAACAATAAATAAATACCTTTACATTTACTTTGGTCATTAACTATAAATATTCTACAATTTCTCTATGGAATGATTTACAAATGAATCCTATGCAATGTTGACTATACTGCAAAGGAATTCGATATGCAATCCAAGAATATGATGGCTCCAACTAATCATGAAATTGAAACTTCATGAGGAATACAAATATACAATGGCTCCATTAGACCTGGAATTGAAACAGAGACTAAGATCTGAAGCAAATATGTATAACATAAACTTGGAAGAAAATTTTAATTAAAGAAAACATGAATAACCATATCATAGAAAGGGAAATTATATTCAATTAAATTAATGACTCTCTTCAGAGAACACATAGAAAACCAAACTTATAAACTCACAAACTCACATTCTCAGAACCCCTCTCAGCCTACAAAATCTTTTTTTAATAAAAAATAAAATTCAGTTCAAATCCACTAATCGTGGATCTAAATCCTAAATCTAGAAAATATCCAAATAATAAAAGTTTTAAAATACCTCTCGAAATTAGCTACAATAAATTCTGATTTTATGACAAATACATAATAATTAAACTTACTACTAGTTCTCCTAAGTATTTAAAATAATTATATAAATTTGGGAAACCGACTTCCTGTAGTAAACAAATTTTGACCATCACAGTCAAAATGAATTTACTGATGGTGATTCTCTTCAATCACCATCTATCTATTTTGAGACAAAAAAAAGGGACCCTGCTTTCTTTCATGTTATTCTATGTTGTGCCATACTAGTTTGCATCTACATCCATATGACTAATATATCCACGAACAACATCAAGAAATTTACAAGAGGGAACATAAATTGTCTTTGTATGTGCATGAAGGTCTAAGAGGACTAAAAATATATACATCCCATAGTTTAAAACATAAAGAAAAAATAAAAAATAACGTGTTAAATGTATTTAATAATCTATGATAATAATGTTCTTTGATTTCGTAATCAAGGGTTGAGAAGACATTTTAAGTTGCTAACTTCTTTAAGGACTGTGACTTTTCCACTTCCTTCATCCATTACCAAGCCATATTTGGAAAGGGAGTCAACTTTCTAATTCCTATGCCGATATATATGATCAAAGGATAATCAAGTGAGGAAATGAGTATGAACATTAATGTCATGGTAAAAAAGAATAAATGTGTAATTATCAGCCTTGATGTGACATTCATCCAATCAATAAGAAATTTTAAGTCTCCATATATGTGAAAAGTGTGAATTTTGTTATCCTTATAAAGTTTTAAGAGAATCCTAGGTGCAAATCATTCTTCCAAGTTAGCAAGCTTAGTATTCCCATAGACATTTATGACATGGTTTTCATTAACGCCATATAAGTGGCTCCATTAAAAACTGACTAAGGAATTTATTTTTGGATAACAATGTCACCTAGGTGAATGGGTTTAGAAGAGCTAGACTAAGAAGATATTGAAGATATAATTTCTTGTACCTTGATGGCCACCAAAATGGCAGAATGAGATGGATTATCAAAATATCATGGTTGCATTCTAACTAAACACCCTATGAAATCCATAAAAGAAGGGTTCTATATTTTGAAATGTGTTTTTCAACATGACATTTTTTAAAACAATAATCCATGTTCCCACTAGGCCACTATAGTTCTAGGCCCAAATTTAAGTTTGTTTCTTTCGAGACTACATGAGAAAAAGGGAAAGTGATAAATAGGAGAGGAATTGATTGAACATCAAATATACAAAGGAACACCTACTAGTACCACATAATGATTTTTTATGATTTATTTACTAAGTATGGAATTTATTCATAAGAGAAAACCATATAAACATCTTTGCTTTTGGGGGAAAATGATATTTTCATATCATTATTCCCCACCAAGGAGGCTGTTGACAACCTCTGATATGAGAAAGATAAAGGTATCTCGTACTTTGTTATTATTTATAAAAATGGATGGGATACCAAATAATTTTTTAGTCTTTTTCATTTACGGAAACCAAGGACGTTCTTAGAGCTATCTTGTAGGACATCCATTCCTATTTGTAGATTTCATCAATATTGAGGTCTTCAAAAGTTAACCATTTTTTAACATGATGAGCCAAAAAATATATATGATTGAGATAAACAAACCCAACAAAGTTTTTCTCATGCAAGAATGCATCAAAAATGAAATTATTATTACTTACACCAATCTAGGTCTCATTCCCCATTGGCACATTTTTCCCATTACCCGAATAGATATTGCCACCAATTTTATCAAAGGCTAATATGATTACTTAATTACAAAGACATGTTTCCAAGAATTTGCTTAATATTTAATCAAATCAATGAGAGAGAGGATGCATTTGTTTCTTATAAATTATATTTTCACATCATCCAAAACCTAGAAGTATATTATTTAATCCTTTGGAAGAAATGTCCATTCAAAACCATAAGAGATTTTGCAACCCCCACCCACCCATAGTCTTTGGAGTATCAATGGAAGACCAAGTAGATAGAAAAGAGGGATGAGAGTCAATATCCCCCAACTAAAGGAAGTAAAGTGAGAGCTTATTTACTCTCTGAAGGATTCCAAAAGGGATCCAAGAGAGGAAGGCCCAATACACATGGATTGCTTCAATTATTGCTTTAGATAAAACTAAGCTGTTATCCCTAGAGATAGACTTGTTGCTCCAAATATGAATCCTTTTTATTTTATTTTTTACCAATAGCTAATTCTAGTCAATTTTATTGTAATTTTTTTCTTAAATGATAAATCCCAAATATTTGAAAGTATTCCCTATAGAATTTTTAGAAATAGGAGAAATGTTTCGAATATGAATTTTGTCCTCATTAGAGAGGACTATTGCATAAATAATTGATTTAGCTTAATTTATTATCATACTAGTGGCTATCAAGAACAAATTCAAGATATCCTTTAAGACATGATACTATTGGATACCTCTAGTAGAGAATATTAAAATATCATCTAAAAACAGGGGATGAGTGAGGATTCAAGAAGGGGATATTTTTATCCTATAAACTTGTTTTTTTATTTTTTTTACATCCAAAACATCTCTACTAAGACTTTCTGCAACCAGGAGAAAAATAAAGTGGGACATTGGACATCCCATACTGATCCCAAATTCAAGAGAGGAGGGATATGCTACACTATTTATAAGTATTTCATTGAAGAGGGGGAAATACAAGTTAAAATCCATAAGACAAACGAATGATGAAATACCAAATGAAGTAGAATAAGAAGGATCTAAATAAAATTTACCTAGTAAAATGCCTTAGAGAGGTCCACCTTATAGATAAAGGCTTTTTGTTTCCTAGTATGAATAGAGTGAAGGCCCTTCTATGTAGGCCCAATGGCTTCATGAATATGGAAATCGCCGAGTAAACCAATTTTTTCCAAGGAAATGTTAGCAGAGAATCAATTTTAGTTTAGATGCAGTGATTTTTGATATGATATTATAGATGTAGTTACAAATATATACAGGTATGAAGTGGTAAAAATAGGTAGGGTGATCAAACTTAGGGATAAGTGCCAATAAAGTTACATAAAATGGAATTAGTAATTTACCAATATTTTGGGATAATTTCACCACTCTAAGTAGTTCATCTCCCAAGCACTCCAAACTTTCCAAATATAAATAATTTGGGAGTCAAATTGGACCAATACTCTTCCCTTCTAGGAAACTGTGTAAGATCCCTTCAAGTTCATGCTTTGTAACCTCTTCCATTAGAGTTCATTGACCTATGCATAGATGAAACTAGGAAAGAAGCTGACAATCTTAATAATATTGTTAGTGTTGGCTCTATTATCTATGTGGAAGATGTTTTGGAAAATTTTCAACCCTTCTTGGTAATATCTTTAAATGAGGATATTTTCCTTCCGTCTTCCCCATTGATTTCCCATATACTTGAAACCCTCCTTGGAAGTGTCTTCAAAGGAGACTTTCCTTCCCTCTTCCAATTGATTTCCCAGATAATATTAATGGTTTTTTAATTTTTTCTAATATGGTGAAAATACTTAGTGTTTGCATCACCTTTATTAAGCGATAAGGCTCTATTTTTTAAGTGCCACTTCCTCTCTTTATCAATCAATATCTCTCTCTTTTTTTCTCCACTAAATTACTAAGGTATTTTTTAGCTTCTAGTAGGATGTTACGATCCTAGGACTCTGATATGATGATTTCTGGGCTTCAATTTCAACAACATATTTATTGGAACCACCCTCTTTTTTTGGATCAAAAAGGAATGAAGTTTTCACAATATTTATTATTTTTAAAATTGAATAGGAGGTGATTCATGGGAGCTATGGACATATGGTGACCATACATTTGTAGTAGACTTCACCAAAGAGGCAAATTCAAACCAGTGAGAGTTTCGCTTTAAATGACCCATAGTATTTGAAAGGGAGCCTTCCTAATCTAATAATATAGTGGAGTGATCTTAACCCCCCCCCCCCCCTCGCCTAAGGCGACCCAATTCCAAATGCACACATTAAAATCAAGAAGCAAATTAGAGATAGAAAAATGGTCCAATATCTTTGCAATACAAGCATACCTAATATGCTTGTTACTCGAGGTGGGGGGAAACATTTTAGGAAGTACATACACGAGTGATTTAACCTCTAGGATATCAAAAATTAAGTCTACCAAAAATTATTGATGAGGCAATGGCCACTAAAGTTTAGGTAGATCCATAGTGAACTTTAGGTCCCCTCCCAAGATCATATCCCTTGAATTGAAATAGGGGTTTTGCAAGGAGTTAGACTAGAAATATTTTCTCTCAAGATAGGGAACATATATGTTAACACAAGTTTATTCCTCTTCATAATTAAAAAAATTTACTTTTAGGTTGCATCCAGGCTTAATAGACCTAGCCAAAAGACAGAGAAGATTGAGATTTCAACCTATGATTAGACCTGGAAAATGTAGAAACACATTAATATATATGAAGGACCATATGGGGAAGGTCCTATGAATTATTTTGTAATAATTTGGGCAATCCACCATAGTTTCTTGTAGGAAGATAATGTAAGTGTAGTGTCCCTATGGGATTTTTTTCCCTTAGGGTTATAGGGTTGCAAGATAAATTGTGTTGTTTTTTTCACAAATTCCTTTCAACTTAAGACATGGGTAATATAGAATACATAACAAAGTAATTAAATAGTAAATTCCACAACACATAAATGCCTCGCAATAGATTAGTTTAACAATTGATCCTACTTATCACACAAACAATTTTTATTCTATAACAATAGCAGACATTCCACTTAAATAATATGAATACAATTATCTACCAATAAAATTTAAAATATTTAATCATTAAAATTATAATCATCAATCCTATTATACCTTATCTTATCGGATGTTATTATGGTTTATCCTATATCTTGTAGCCCCTTCGTTGACTCAGTAACCCTAAAACCCTTACTTTATGCCATTGGTGACTCAAATCTTGTTTCCCTAGTGAGATGAGTAGAAAATATCATTTTTAATTGTTCCTTTAATAATTCTACCGTCCATCCCTCTGAGTAAATGGTTATGGTCCATCTATTCCCACATGGGGGTGACCTACTACATTAGGAACTCACCTCATGCTACCTAGATTCCATAGATTAGGTTATTAAACTCAGTAAGGGTGTCAGTTCCCTAGGATGACACTATTATACTCATCAATTATTAATATGCATATAGTTCTATACAATAATACGAGAATGAGGCCACTTGTCCCAATTTCCTTTACTATCCTCGACTTTTTAGCGTAGTCCAAAGCACTTTGAAATTGCCCTATTTGACCCACAAATGAAATATTTTCTTTTCCAAGTAGAGGCTTATGTCAAGGAATAATTATAGTTAGGTCCCACTTAGTAAATCTTAATTACTTTAGAGTCTCCTTATCTAGAGCACACACAACTTTTCTTCACCTGTCTTAGGGTATCCATTATCTATCCTTCACTACTTCAAGAAAATATCCTTAGTGATAGAGAAAACAACCTCAGTGAATTACATCCTTCCTTTTCCAAATCCATATAATAAATTCCTTAGAATATTATTCTTCAATAGGATAGAGAAAGGGAAGGAGAAAATTTAGGGTAGGATCAACTTGATAGAAACTAATCGAGCGAAAAAGGGTCTTAAAACCCTTAGATAGAAACTCAAAAAAAACATAGATATTCCAATCAAAATAAATGATGATTAAATGATTTCATCTCTCATAATTATATATTCCTTTTGGGGGTTATTTTCCTTATTTTAGTGAGAATTGGTAATAATTTTATCCCCAACTACCCCAAATTTACCCAATGTTTCCCTAAAAAATTGTTTAATGGGTTTACCCATTTATCTTTTCCTATAGCCTATGGTGTTGGATAGGATGCTTCATCCTCACTTGGGAAATTAATAAATAGGGAAAATTGTAGTGAAGGGAATGAACTTCAACAAGTCGCCTCACTTCTATCCTTCTTGAGGGGGAGGATAGTCCCATGTTAATGAGATACATATCTCTATATCTCTCATGAGGAAATGTAAGAGGGAATAAATGCACTAAGTTACAAAATAATAGAACCTTTTTTTCGATATTATACTTCACTCATAGCTTTATTATGCATTAATGCAAGGAAGGATTTCACCCTTTTTTTGATATTTTGATGGGGTCACCATCCAGAAGACCTAACCCACCAACATAGTGATCTGAAATAAAAAGTAGAGAGATGTATATATCAACCATACCTAGGAAAATAAGGGATCTGAGGCTATAGGGATGCTCTCAGTGAGGAGGAGGTCTCAAGAAATGATATTAAAATATGGAGAGGTAGGAAATTTTAGAGGAGGGAGGGAACAAGGGGAGTGAGGGTAAAAAAAGAAAAGAGGAGAAGGGAGGGAGAGGTTTAATATGACTAGAGGACCATAAGGATTCAAGGGGGGAGGGTGTGGGGATCACCCACAAGAAAATGGAAATCAAAAAGGGGAGATTGAATCATAACAATATAATAGAAAACCACAAAGGAATTCATAGCATTTTAGGGGAAAAGGGGGGAGAAATATTCATACCTTCAGAGGGTGGGTCCTAAAAGCTAGATGTGAGAGGAAATAAAACATCATTTGAGGGAGGAAAATATTCCTGTGACCATTATCCTTGAGACTGATCCACAACAATAGTTTCTATCAATTTAACAATCATATCCCCCCCTTCTAAATATCTATTGGAGCCTATAAAAATATTAACGAGGTATGCATTTTTCTTAACCCATGATTAGTTTTATTTTACCAAAGGGAATTAATTTCCTAGAGGTCCATAGGAATGAAATTTGTCACATTTCAAGGGGATAACATCATTGTCCATCACTTGTCAATGGGATATAGTCGTTGTGTTAATTATAATGGAATCTAGAAGGCCCATCACACAATTTAACGCAATGAGAATTCTTCCCATGCCCATATAGCTGGTTTACATAAATGACATATCAAATTCATGAAAAGACCCTAAATGATTTCCAATTTCCTTAAATACTTCATCATACTAGAAGATAAGTGAAATACTAGGAATATGCACCCAAATTGGAAGGAAATAAATATTCTTAACACTAACATCCAAATACACCGTCTACTTCTTCAAAAAAAGGGTTTAGGATCCCCATCAATACTTGTTAGAACTAATTTTGATTTTGTCCTCCCTGAAGTGGGTTATATAACCATGCCATCTCTTAGGAAGAATCATGCACTTGGGGTGCTAGCCAAGTAAGGAGGGAAAAAATTATTCTTTAAAAAATTTTAAACTAGCCATTAACATGTGCTTCCTTTCAAAATAACCAAAAAGAGAAACTTCTCGCATCTTGTACATAAGGTGAAACTTGTTGTCCACACCAAACACCAAACTAGGCTCTTCATCCTTTCTTTTAATATAAATCTTGTTAAATCTAGGACCTACCTTTTTAGGGGGAACAGGGATGATGGTCTCATAGGGGGAGAATAACCATCGTTGAGCATATCCAATGACAAGAGATAGCTAAGGAAACCATCACTAAGAGATCCCAAGTTAGTCAGGGGACCACAAGTAAGTTGTAGGTAGATATCAATAGGGATAGAATCACTAGACATATTTACAACCAAAGGGAACATAGGAGAAGAATGCATCTCAGGAGATGAAAGGGGAGAGATGTAAAACGTTTTAACCAAAGGGGAATCCAAGGGTTTGAGTAGAATAGAAATATGAGACTAGCAAACAACAAGATTATGCAAAGAGGGATCTAGGGCAGTATCGTTAGAGATAAATATTGAATCTACACCATTAACCAGCAGATCCTGAGGCAAGGTGGGATTCCACAACTCACGAAACTTCTACCCATCTAAAATACAATAATTCATTAAGCTCCTAGGTGGAGAGGACAAAATCTAAACCCCTTCTAGCATATCAATAGAGAAATCAACGAGCTCTTCTTCCATCATCCATCCATGTTGCCTTCTATATTTTGATGAACCAACAACATGATGCAATAAGAAGATAAATATAGATAGATATATAGATATATGGATTAGGGAAAAAATGTTTACCTTAAATATAAATGTTTTTATACACTTATTAATTAAATTTAAATATCATGTTTTAAAATATAATGGTTATGATATATAGTTTCAAATGAATTTTAACTTATAACTCACACATAAATATAAATATAAATAAATAAATAAATAAATAAATATATATATATATATATATATATATAACACATTAATTAAATTTATTAAATTTTGTATGTTCAGTTCATTTTTTATAATGTGATATGTATATTTTGACTTTTTCCTTGAAAATTTATTTATAATTTTATTAATAAAAAAATTACAATATAATAAATTGAATTGAAACAATTAATTATTCTTTTAATTTTTTATTTTTTTTAGTTTTTTTTATTTTAAAAGACACATGTCAACTCCATGTTGAGTATGGATGGAATCACACATCACTTTCACTCTAGGTTGTAGAATGCCCCTCTAGATGTAATAACATGTTATTTTATAATTTAAAAAACAGATAAAATATTAAATTATATATATATATATATATATATATATATGTGTGTGTGTGTGTGTGTGTGTGTGTGTGTGTGTGTGTATGTTGGTTTTTTTATATGTGGTTGTTGGTTTTTTTATATGTGGCTCACAGACCCCATAGATCAGCGACCGCTACATCCAAAGAATATTTGTAGCATGAAAATCCATTCAAGGTGATCACTTATTTCCGTCTCAACCACGGATCTTGACCCTAAGGGTGTTGAGAGAATTGAACTTGTGACCTCTCAATAACAAAAGTGCTTTAGCGATGGGGAAACGACCAACTGAACTAACCCTTGGAGCTGTTTTTTAAATATTATTGATATGAGTAATTTAATTATTTGTTATTGTTGTTGTTTTAAAATTAAAGGGATTTTATTTTCCACAGGGTCTTGGATAGACGATGACTGGGTATTCTGTTAAGGAAATCCTCGATGTGAAGTCACAAGTTCAATTCCCTACCCCGATCGGAGAGATATATTGGACATGATGAAGATGTAGTCCTGCCAAGCTTACAAAAAAATAATTGAAGGCCTTTTATTGGTAGATTTATATTGACATATTTTTTTTTCTCTATATGCATTTATATTTTCATATGGAAAACCAAAACATTGACCCTATAAGATGATTATTGTTTAAAAGAAAATATAGATTACAAAAAAAATTCCAAGTTCTCTAATATTTTACATTGATTTGGATTGACAACCACAAAAATCATAGATATAGATAAAATTATATCATCTACCATAGTTTCATGGGACATAGTATAGTAATAAATATTAAAAGCATAAAATGTCATGTAGAAACTAGGAAGAGGTGGAAACATCCACCTCTATAGGAACTTGATCACATGGATTGTCTAAAGGAGCCAAGTACTTTCCATGTAATAAAACAACTTCAATCCCCACTAAACACTTATTCATTGCTTTAAACTCTAGTTTCATCCCATCCATCATCATTGGTATTTCAATTTTAGCATAATTTCTATAAAGAACTATGTTGACCAAGAGCACTTTGAGATGCTAATAGATATTGAGAGTGCGTAGATATTGGTTATGAATTCGATGAGTGTGACCAACATCAAACGTCCAATCTTGCACTATTTCTTGAACATCCAAATTAGAATAAAAACCACATTCATTGATGACATATTCCTCATATTCTTGGAGTTTTTGTTGCATTTCCAGTAGATAATACATTTTAAGACATGATTTGAGGATTGAGCTCAAGCACGAGACCGAGATCTCCCAAAAGAACCCCAATAAATATCTCCTCATTGGGAAAGAACCCTATCTCTATTGATGTGAATAGTTCAGATGGAAAAGCCTAATGCACCAAAAGGTTGAAAGCAGGATTGAATAACGAAACTAGGAGACTCCTTAGATGTCAACAATAGATAACTGTTACAGTTCAAAATACCTCCTCATCAGCTCAGAGGGGAAGACAAATATGGAAGAAGTACAAAGACCTAAATTAAACCCATTTCTGCTAGGGTAACACATATATAGAACAGAACAAGGGCGTTATAACGCAGGCAAGCAATACATTTGCCGTGTTAGTGGCTAGGGCAATGCTCTGTTTACACCGGAGAGACGCGTTACCCATGTTTTAAGTTTGAATTGGGAAAAGAGCGCGGAGAAAGATTTGAATCTCCGACTTTCCCTCACAAAGGAGTCAGTACAAAAAGGAAACTGCAGAAGCACCAGTTCATTATTAGTCATTGCCATAGAAGACTGAACTCCAAGAGAGGAAAAAGCATGGAGATCAAGGAAACATCTAAGCCTTTTCCATTCCAAACTAGTGGAAAGAGAAGGGAAACAATGGCCTTCTCCCTCTCCTTTAAGAAGGAGCTGAAGGCTCTTAATTGAAGGTCGAAAGATTGCTCAAAATTTCTTGTATACTTGTGGAATAGAGAATAGTGTGACATTGTGAAGGCCAAGAGTCAAAGAGGCTTCTAGAGAGTTTGTTGGCTTGGACTTCTTCACTTGGTAGAGAAGAGAGATTGGGAGACTGAGGAGGGCTTGGTACAACCGATGGTTGTAATCCTCCTTCTTTCAAAATCAATAGAACTATGTTCGTTTTGTCCATTCGATGCTTAATGTTATATTGTTGTTTCAATATTTGCTTAGTATGATATGAATGGCTCAGATGTGTATAATCTAGATGTTTATTGTTGATTTAATTGATAGAATACTTGTTATATTAGAAGTTACGCGGGTGCTTTGACTAATTGCAGATCTCAGATTTGGAGCCGGCGAAGAAGGAATCTTACTTTGCTGCTCAACGCTCTCCAAGAGATTCCAAAACTGTCAAAGAGGTAATTCTCTATTTTATTCCTTCAAGTTATTTCAAGCTAATATGAACATGCTCATGCCATCTTTGTGAACAGCATAGCTAATCTGACTGTCTGCCTCGGGCACCGGAAAGCCCTGAGAGGGATATACGAAAACCAACCACCCAAGCAGTTTACCCTAAAGCAGAATTGGCGACTCCACTGGGGAGTTTCCCCATAGTTTCCGGACTATTTCTTCCTTCATTTCTTCTCTCCTCTGTTCAGTATCCTTCCGACCATTTCTTGATGCCCAGTAGACATACCAAACGCTCGCAGAGTTCAAACCTGTTCCTATCTAGCCAAATGAAGAGCTTTTCCCTGGTTAACGCGACCTATGCAGTTCATCCAGTGCGTTATAACGCGGTCTAGGCTTAAATACAGTGCGTTATAACGCTGTATTTTCTCACAGACAGAGCGTTACCCAGCCAAAAACCCTGCTGTTCACTACTGTGACTGTGTTTTAGCTGTTGAGTTTTTTGGCCACCAGTACCTTTTACAGACTGAATCCCTGTGCTTGTCTGCTAAAGCTGGCATTGATTATTTGTTTCTCTTATTTAGTTAGTGTGTAAAGCATTTACTTTTTAAAAAGAGAATTTTTTTTTTTTTATTATTTTTCTGCATTTAAGTTGAGTTTATTCTGAAAGTTTGTTTCACAGACTGTTAAAAGAGGTAGATAGAAGTTTGAATCTTGAAAGTTGAGCTGTGTTATTTACATGTTGGTGCATGGATGATTGAAAAAGAAACCTCTCCTTGTAGAAACATTGTTCATTGAAGTTAATATTTAGAGCATGTTTTGCATGGTTTATTGAGTCAAGAGTCTCACTATACTTCATACGTCCATTTACCCTCCGCAAGACTAATAACAAAGTACACTAAAAACAAAGCGATAATAAAATCAATCTAATAAATCTTTTTGATCTCACACAAACAGTAGTTCAGGCTAGGATCTTGGGTTAGGAAAGTGAGAAAACTACCCAAGATCTCAAAAATTGAAAACTAGAGTCATTAACGAGTGAAATCCTGCTGCACTCACATTACCGGGATCGTTCCTTTACCAGAACTCAGTGCAAGACAACACTTGGGTGCACTAGAAGGTAGCCCACCTTCGACTGCATCCTGTGGGTGTGTTATATATTGGGGTTCCCTTCAGGGATGTCGAAACTAGATCGGGGATCTAGGTATTCTGCCCATATAGCACACTGTCCTTGACCGTGGACCCCCCTGATAGTTTTTGTGATTTGAGGTATCCTTAGTGGCCATACTTTTAGGGACTTACACAAGGTGACTGGGACAGACTGTCCTGGTACCTGAAATAGACGGACCTACTCTGTCTTTAGTCTTTAGGAGGGTACTCGTCTTCACAAGAGTGCTTATACCTATCGCCTGGGGTTCGGGCGAAGCTCTAGAGTAATCGTAACTGTACTTTTGACCAACCCTCTCTGTATGCTATTGTGAAACTAGATTTCATCACCAATGAACGGTAGTACTCAGACAGGGCACCTTATACTGGCTGCTTGCTGATTGATTTTAGAGAGTCTTTTCTTTTTTAGTAAGTGTGCGGTTACTGTCACTTGAGACTTCATAATATATCACATTTTAAATAAAATTTGTTAAAATTAAACCAGTCACCGTGGCGCCCCCTGACCCACGTCGTCTGTCTCGACGACAGCAAGGTCTACCTCCTCTCACTTTAGAGGAAATATTGAACCTTGGTGAACCCGGGCCTTCCACGGAAGAGCAGTCTCCTCTGACTAATCTGGATTATCACATAGACCCTTATCATCCGAAACTCCCGAAGGACCCTTTCACTGAAGGTGTTGTACCTAATTACAATCCTCCGCTCACTAATGCGTTAGGACCGGTGATAATCCAGATTCCACCGCGCCAAGATATGTTTGCGGCAACACCAACATCTATTTCTCCACCGGTATCCACAGGGTCAATACCAATGACAACCATTCCTGGTTCGCCATCATCCTCCCCGCTGGTGGTCAGTTCTATGTCATTACTGGGTAACCCCAGTAGTCAACATATGCCTACCCCCAACCCTATGGTCAACACAACTGTCAGTAGTTTACCGAACCCTTCGGCATCTACTCCTACCGTGACCACGTTGGGGACCACGGTAGCTCCTCCCACGAGCATGACTACTTCGGTGCCCTTTAACAACCCTTTTGGTTGGAACCCTCTATTGAGTTCAAACCCCCTGGCCACTATACCAGGGGGCAGTGTTATCAGTACACAGGTAGTAGGGAATATTTCTCTTCCTATGCAATCCTTAGGACAAATGGGACAACCCATTGTAAATACTATCCCCTTAAGTGGTTCAAACATAGGTGTAGGATCTATACCGTTGCCAAATTATGCAAGTACTAGTATGCCTCCTGGAAACTCTATTGCATCCATTTGGACTAACCAACCCCAACCTCCATCTGGAGTGGGAGGGCACTTTTACGCTGGGGGCAACCAACCATTTTCCCCTCAATACACTATGCCCTATGGACAGCAACCGTATGTTCCTACTCCTCCACCTATGGGAGGTTTTTATCAAAGTCCCACTTACCCTTCTGGTAACACATGGATGGGGGGACCCTATGGTCCAAGTAGTCAGCCCATACTGCCTTGGTTAGACTCGGGGGAAAATCCACAATTGCCTTTCTTGGAAGTGTTGGACATACCCGACATCCATAAGCTGACAAACGACCCCATCAATCACAACTCGCTTTGGCCTCCTATACCACATAAGATTCCTTCAGATATCCCGAAGTTCGACGGGAAGCATGGAGATGACCCAGCTGCACACATCACTACCTTCCATTTGTGGTCCATATCCAATTCCATGGTAGATGATAGCGTCCGCCTTCGACTGTTCTCCCGCACCCTTACAGGCAATGCCGCCAAGTGGTACATTGAATTACCACGCGCTGCTATCAATACGTTTGGCGCTTTAGCGACGGAGTTCTTAAAGAACTTTCAACTACCAATTAGAGTGGAAACTGGCACAGAATTGTTAACATCACTACCCCAAGACACCGCCACCCACATCTCCAACCATATTCATGAATGGAGACGTAGGAGGAGGCTTGTCAAAGCGCCAATACCTGACCATCTCTTGGCAAATTGGTTTTGCAAGTCTCTTTTACCCCATATCTCTAAAGACATTGGCATTTCTGGTGCGGTGACAGAAGATCAATGTATTTTTCATGCCCAGCACCTGGATTTAATCTATTCACAATCCGGCACACTTTACGATTTTCTCCCCCATGCCCCTGGTAACCCGAACCCTCCGGCTACTAAGAAAACCGGAGCTCATGCCGATGGTCTCGTTGGCGTGATCTCTGGTGTAGCCACCAATCAGTCTCGGGGGAAAACATCCCAGCCATCCTTGGCTGCCACCGTCCCCCATCAAACGACTCCTCTCCCTTCCGCTGAGGTAAATTCGGTGCAAACCTCACAAAAACCCAACGGGAAAAATAGGAAGAATAAGAAGAAAACATCTTCTTCGGAAGAGCAGTCGAATAATCAGAATAACTCTAATCAGAAAAATGCCGCTAATGAAAAAGGAAAGGATAAACCCATGAGATTTCCTTGTAAAATCTGTGCGGAGGACCACTTGACATACAAATGTCCTCAGTTGCAGGAATGCACTGATTTTATTGCTAACAAGGATTCTGGGAGAACACCTGTCGTTCTTCACAATCCTTTCCCCAATCAACAGCAGCAACATCAACATATGGTTGACAACCCGCCACAACCCCATCAACGGGGAAATGGTGGTTCGAATCCTTTCGGCGAAGGACCATCTGCCATTTATGGCATCGAGAGTATTGACCTTCAAACTCGCACCAAGCTTTATGGAACTCCTACCATAGATGCTCAGGAACCTGGAACTAGTTCCAATCCGCCGCCGCCCAATGATTTGCATATCGAAAGGCCTACTGTTGAACCTGTAATTCGTCCCCCTAAAGGGACACTTCGACGCACGACTCATAATACCTCTGCACATGCAGCCCAAAACTACAATATTGTAGAAGATTTGGCGTAGGAACCGTCAGCTATGTCTGCACTTGAAGTATTACAAACCTGTCGAGCACAAAGGAAAGCCTTTCTTTCGGCCATTGGTGGAATAGATCCCCAGGATTCCATGCTAGCAGTCTTCGATATGGAAAAGGCTAAACCTTGCCTCTCGCATCAACTTGCATTCCAGGTGTAGGTTGTGTCGAAAGGGAGACCCATCCATCGCACTGTCATAGACGAAGGTGCTTCGACCTGCGTTATGTCACAAGCTTGCTGGCTGAATTTATGTTCTCCTACTCTAACCCCGCCATCAAATTCCCTTAAAGCTTTCGATGGCCACACGTTCCTACCCAAAGGATACCTTGCTAGCTTTCCCATCACACTGAGTGGGAAAACGGTAAATGTGGACGTTGAAGTCATAGAGCGTCATCTCGACTATAATCTATTGCTCGGTCGTAGTTGGTCTTATGCTATGACCGCCATCGTGTCTTCGGTCTTCTGACTCATCCTATTTCCATTGGATGGGAAAATAGTCACGGTCGATCAGCTATCCTTCTGCACCCCTGATTATTCCATTTTACCAAGTAGCTCTGTACCCTTAATAGGAGGTGTCCCTGACTCTTACGTCAGTATCGGTACCGGTCTTCTGAAGGCATCTTCCCTACTGGGTTGTTTTCCTCTACCGCCACCTCAGATCCCAAACACGGTTGCAATAATATCCACCTCTTCAGATGGCTCTATCGACCCATGGATCATCCCGGCGCCTTCAGATATTGATTCCTATGGAGATCAGATGCCGCTTTCGCTAGTTGAGTTGGCTTACCAAGCCATCCAAACCGCATCTGAACCCTCCACTGATATGGTTTCAACCATAGGTACGACCCTCTCTCCCATAACAGTTCTCTCTAAGGATCTCCTCAATGAAGTCTGGCCTACAGACGAAGCTATTCAAGAGATGATGTCATTAGAAGAACGACCTTGGGGAGAGTTCCACCATCGCGCTTCGACGATTGATTCGGAGGCGATAAAAACTGAAATCCCGTCTTTTGACCAACGTGAGATAGTTCCCTCCTCTTATACGACTATCCACACTATCGATTCGGAAGGGAACATGGGTAATATTTCTAAGACAATGCTCATTGATATCTCGGTCAAAATGGGTATTGTGGAAAACATTCAGATTGGAGCAACTTGCAATCCTAAGGAAATCGCGCGCTTCACATCCATTTTCAAAGAATTCCGCATTGTGTTTGCTTGGTCTCACAAGAAAATTCCTGACATAGATCCTTCTATTGGTGAGAAAGAGATCAATAAATTTCGAGCATTCTTTTTATGTTATTTTTCTTGCTTGTTAAACCGAAAAACCTCGAGTCCTCTTCTTTGGGCTCGTTAAACTTACTCGAAGAAGCTTCAATCATTCTTTTTATGGTATTTTTCTTGCTCGTTAATCCGAAAAACCTCGAGTTCTCTTCTTCGGACTCGTTAAACTTACACGAAGTTGGCATCGAGCGTTCTTTTTTGGTCTTTCTTGCTCGTTAATCCGAAAAACCTAGAGTTTTCTTCTTCAGGCTCGTTAAAACTATGGAGAAGTACTGAGCATTCTTTTTAGGAATCTTTTTCTCGGTCATAAAACCGAAAAAATCCCTAGTCACCTTTGTCAGGCTCGTTAAACTACTGAGACAAAGAACAAGGAGCCATTCTTTTCCTCTTTTTCAAAGCTCTTTAAACAGAAAAAGTAAATCGAGTTTTCTTCGCGTGACTCGTTAAAATTTCACGGAGGTATCGAGTTTTCTCCGCGTGACTCGTTAAAATTTCATGGAGGTACCGAGTTTTCTTTGTTGGACTCGTTAAAATTTCACAAAGCAAGTTGAGTTTACTTCGTCTCCTCGTACTCATAACAAAATGAGGTAGACGTCCATTGAACATAACTTTCTCACTTTTCCAGATTCAATGGACTAACTAACGAAAAATGAACTGTTTCGGGCTTACTATTACCCCTTTGCCGTGCCCGGTTATCAAGACATGAAAAAGGTACCCCAATGGAGCCGTCTTTTACGACATTTTTCAGACTCACTAAACATGAAAAATTCACCGAGTTTTCTCGTCTGGACTCGTTAAACCTAATCAGACAAAACATGGAGTTGTCTTTCCTGACATTTTTCAGACTCCCTAAACATGAAAAATTCACCGAGTTTTCTCGTCTGGACTCATTAAACCTAATCAGACAGAACATGGAGTTGTCTTTCCTGACATTTTTCAGACTCCCTAAACATGAAAAATTCACCGAGTTTTCTCGTCTGGACTCGTTAAACCTAATCATATGGGGCATAGAGTTGTCTTTCCTGACATTTTTCAGACTCTCTAAACATGAAAAATTCACCGAGTTTGCTCATCTAGACTCGTTAAACCTAATCAGATGGGGCACAGAGTTGTCTTTCCTGACATTTTTCAGACTCTCTAAACATGAAAAATTCACCGAGTTTACTCGTCTGGACTCGTTAAACTTAATCAGACGGGGAAAAATTTGGACAAAATGGATATTACCTCTGTTAAATTTTCAAAAAGGTCGATTTGGCAGCAAAATTCTTGAACATGGCACTTCCCAGAAAACTCTTTCGCAGTTAGCCGAACCCTACCATCTATGAGTATTAGCCTTCATTTCCTAGTGTCCCTGCACCGGTAAAATCCTAACACACTCTTTGGTGTTCAACACGCTTTAGCTGCCTAGTACCCTGCTAGAGTGCCTTCTATTGTTCAAGCAGATCTCGTTATCTACTGCTCCTGTTATCAACCAAACCGTTCATTATGCCATAAATTATTTGTCGTCTGACGTTCCCATTTACACTTCCTTATCTCAAATCATAAACAAAATCAGTTGTTTTCCGTTTCGTGTTGACTGATGTAGGACGCCTCAGTGCCTACCTTTCAACAGATCACTTCCTATCGACTTCAACACCTTATCTAGGAAGTTGATCCAGAAACACATCAGTACCCAGATACTTGCAGACATCAGTGGCAGGTGGTCTTGTGTTCGATCAAGGGTCTTCACCATTGGCTCTTGGTCGAATGATTCTACGAGTGTTCGACTTCAACTCCTTTTATTCACACTCGCTAGATTGTACTGGGCATCTTAGGGACCATCATCATTATCGGAGGCCACCTTCGCGTCTGTTAACAGTTTTCATTATTGACTGGTAATCAGACGATTTCTCACATGTTCGACGACAACTCCCTCATTCACATGTTGAGAAATATGCATTTTAAGTGAATCGGTGGTCAAGACCTTGGGGCAAAGGCTACATCATTAAAGTTGTGTTCCCTTCCCCAAGCTGTGATATTGTTTATGGAGATAGCTTCTTCAGCCTGATCCTGTTATGACAGACACTTCCACATTGTGCCTATTGGTGGACAGATTCTTCATATCTCTATTCTAGAGAAATCATGTTGTTTAAAGCTACTGAGCATGGGACATGCCCAACTCTAGGCAAATACTATATTTTCTGACATATGTTGTTGTTTCAAGTTTTCCTTAGTCTTTCAATCTCTCTCTCTCTCTACAAATTATAAAGTATTTCGGCCATCGTCTTCGTCTCTGACCTCACACTTTAGGGGGCATCTGTTACAGGTCAAAATACCTCCTCATCAGCTCAGAGGGGAAGGCAAATATGGAAGAAGTACAAAGACCTAAATTAAACCCATTTCTGCCAGGGTAACGCATATATTGAACAGAACAAGGGTGTTATAACGCAGGCAAGCAATACATTTGCCGCGTTAGTGGCTAGGGCAACACTCTATTTACACTGGAGCGACGCGTTACCCATGTTTTAAGTTTGAATTGGGAAAAGAGCGTGGAGAAAGATTTGAATCTCCGACTTTCCCTCACAAAGGAGTCAATACACAAAGGAAACTGCAGAAGCACCAGTTCATTATTGGTCATTGCCATAGAATACTGAACTCCAAGAGAGGCAAAAGCATGGAGATCAAGGAAACATCTAAGCCTTTTCCATTCCAAACTAGTGGAAAAAGAAGGGCAACAATGGCCTTCTCCCTCTCCTATAAGAAGGAGCTGAAGGCTCTTAATTGAAGGTCGAAGGATTGCTCAAAAGTTCTTGTATACTTGTGGAATAGAGAATAGTGTGACATTGTGAAGGCCAAGAGTCAAAGAGGCTCCTAGAGAGTTTGTTGGCTTGGACTTCTTCACTTGGTAGAGAAGAGAGATTGGGAGACTGAGGAGGTCTTGATACAACCGATGGTTGTAATCCTCCTTCTTTCAAAATCAATAGAACTATGTTCGTTTTGTCCATTCGATGCTTAATGTTATATTGTTGTTTCAATATTTGTTTAGTATGATATGAATGGCTTAGATGTGTATAATCTATATGTTTATTGTTGATTTAATTGATAGAATACTTGTTATATTAGAAGTTACACGGGTGCTTTGACTGATTGCAGATCTCAGATTTGGAGCCGGCGAAGAAGGACTCTTACTTTGCTACTCAGCGCTCTCCAAGAGATTCCAAAACCGTCCAAAGAGTGTAATTCTGTTGCCTATTCCTTCAAGTTATGTCGAAGCTAATATTAACATGCTCATGCCATCTTCTGTGAACACGCATAGCTAACTGATCGTTTGCCTGAGGGCAATCGAGAAAGCACCCCGAGAAGGGATATACGAAAACCAACCACCCAAGCCAGCTTTACCCTAAAGCTTCAATAACCACTCAAGAGGCTTGTTTGTCATCGAAAATACATGACCTAGATGTTCATGGAACTAAATCTTAGAAAAAAATATCTCATAAAATAGTCTTATCTAAATACTAATATGATGCTAATACGAAGAAAGAAGATAACATGATTTCTTTCTACATGAGGAATTTCTAAAACTAGGTTATGAAACCACCAAGGCCTCATTTGAAAACCTCTAACCTCTAAGTGCAATTAATAATTCCACTTCGTTGCAACCCATAAATTCCTAGGTCATAAGTAAACCACTAAAAAATTCCCATATATTCCAAATAATTTTTTAAAAAGGACTACCAAGGCCAATCATTTTTCCTCTTCTCCCCACCAACCTTCAAGCGAGACAAAATTGAATCCTCATCGAGGGAGACTAATGAACTAGAAACCCCATAAAGGGAATGCTTAATATAATGTGAAATGTAGAGGAGACTAAGAAGAATCCAAATCAATGACATTGGGAGAAAACAAGGGAAGTCTAGTTGCACATGGAAATCTCTCACAAACTAAGCACGTACCACCAAATACAAAGCTATATTATTGAAATCACAACATACAATAGTGGATAATGAACTAGCCTCAATAGAATCGGATGGAAAAATACCATTATGGAGTATTGTGAAAAATCATAAAATAGAATATTTCCCCCTCAAGGAGCTTCCCAAACCTTACTTACCTTATTGAGTTCTAAATGCACGTAGGAGTCGGAGATGATTTAATCACCATCACACACAATCACGGGAGTAACTTTTGATTGTAACAATTTGAATTAATGGCACAGAGTAGGGTGGTGGCCGCATCTCTCTCGATATTGCATGAGATGAAGGTTTCCACAATTGCCACACTCACCCTTACCTTCTTGGTCACCCCATCCCGGGGTAGTTAATTTTTAAAATTAATGTAAACTTAAAATAGATATTTATACTTCATAACCTATAAATTTACTTATATATAAATTTCTTAAAGAAGTTTATTAACTAGCAGAGATCCATGTTAACCCTATATATATCAATAACTAAGAGGTATCAAGCATATTGAAGTGAAAATATTTCTTCAATTTTTACCACAAGAGTTTTGATCCCTCTCGAGGTTTGATAGTTATAGTTTTGAAACGGATACACACACCCGGACAATGTGTCAACTCCATGCTAAAAATGGAAGAAATTACACATCTCTTTTATTTTGAACCATAGACTAATAAAATATTTTAACCATAATATTTTTTTTTCTTCATTTGATTTATATAATACATAGATAGTTGACATTGAAATATTTTAGTTTTGACCCACATTTTTCCTATTAATTTTTTTTCTATTAGTATATTTCTAAATATGAATCCCCCCTCATATGGAAAAGTAGAAAACATATATCCATGTGATATAATATCTCTCTCTCTCTCTCTCTCTCTCTCTCTCTCTCTCTCTCTCTCTCTCTCTCTCTCTCTCTCTCTCTCTCTCTCTCATTATTTATTCTTGAACATCTAGTGGTATGTGTTCCAAATAATACTGGTGGACCTTTCCACTCTCTGTCGAGCTTACAAGCCACTACGCCTTCAAAGTATTTTTCTCCATGATGGCGTTATTATATTTAACCATGAATCATCACAAGGTAATCATTAATGCACCGAAACAAGAGAGGAGAATGGTGAGAGGGGTGAACAAAGGGACTAAAATCCAAGAATTGAGAATAAAGGCCAACTAGGAATTAGATGGTGATAGTGCTCGAGGTGAATTCATGGTTGAAGAAGGATATAGCTATCCTCATTGATTAAAAATATAACTTTGTACCCAACTTGGCTAGAGGAAACCCCATCCAATGATTGGAGAATAATAGAAGCCTCTATGAGATATAAGGTGGTAAAATCTTAACACTCCAGAGGGGACACAATAAGTAAAGAGAATTTAAAATAATAAATTATAGCATGAAGTTATTAAAAGCCAAGGAGAATAGGGGTTCATTACACCTCCCATCAATGTTGGCTCGCCTCTTTTTGTATGAAATCATCTGATTGAGGCAAGAAAAAAAACCCATGTCCCTTCCATTTAATCTCTAACATTCATACCCTAAATTCTAGTCAATTACTCACCAATCATGTCGATCTCTTCATTTAGATCTCTTAAGACGTGGTAAATGGAGACAATGTCAGAAATTTTTTCAATCGCAACATTATTCTATTGGATTTTATTTAATACGATTTTATGGAGTTTACGGCATATTTTTCTAGTCACAATCCGATTTGAAAAATTTCGGTGGAGTCTTGATTTGTGTTATTTAGATTGGTTTTTTTCATTGTTTATATGGATTCAACACACGAGAAAACCCTAAGGAACTTCAATTATTCAGATTTTACCCATCAAACTTGTGATTTAAATGAATTATTGCCGTATTTTTAGACAAATTAGATTGGAAAATTTTTTAGAAAGTCACATTAAAGACAAATTGTATTCTATTTTCTACATAAGGACATGTATGATTAGGAGATGATTTCACTTTTTGATCATTCTAATCTCTAACATTAAATCTCCAAAAATAATGAATTTCCTAATGCCTTTGATAAGTTTAATGTCGAGCCCTTTTGAAAATGCTACAATTATGGTTTATTATTAGTGGTTTTCACCAAATCCCCTATATGATAATGTTCTCTTGTTCCTCGGGAAAAAGTACCTCCCCTCGTACTCCTACTGCACCCTTACTATCATTTTTTTATTTATTAATATAGATATCATGTTATTACTTCTAAATGTAAAGTAAGAACATCTTTCTTATACCAAAATATAACAAACTAACAATATTAATTTTTATATTTTTTTATAACAATAATAATTATTGTTATTATCTAAACTCATTATATATATATATATATATATATATATATTTAATAAATATTATCTAACAATTAATAAATATTAACATATTCAAATATAATATTGTAATACTAATCTCGTTATTGATATCTTTGAAATTTAAAATTTCTTTATGGAGCATGTTTTTATGTGTTTATTTATCTCTTTCTAACACGTGCCAATACTAGCCATGGTTCCATGGTTCTTTTTGGTAATAGAGTTTTTTTATGTGTGTGTAATTTTTTGTTACATTGGCTAACACATATTTGGAGAATAGGATGTTCGTTGTCTGTAAATTAAACCCCTAGATACCACTTTAATTATTATCCTTTGACCACTTGCTGCTAAACTAATGTAAGTTTTATATTGGATCGTTTCATTATTATTTTTATTTTTTTGTAAGCTTAGGTGGTTCCTTCTATTTTCTATTAATAAAGTCGAGCAAAAATATAGAAAACTAGACCTCAACTTTCGCTCGAAGGTATTTTGGCCATCGAAGTTCAAAGTATGTCAACTCAAAACATAAAAATCCTTAACGAGTCTATACCATATCTGTCGATACCTAAATATCTAAGTCCGGGAGACAAAAACATATACAAAAAGTGCACCACTAAAAAAAGAAAGTAAGACATTGGATCAAGAAGACCTTAATCTTCCTCAGATTCCACTACAGCTGCTAGATCTTTGGCGATAGCCCCACAGTAAGTCAACCTGTGACTCGTCGCATAGAATTAATTTCCTTTTTCCAACCTTCCAAGCCTCACATATTGATGCAATTGACGCAGATTTATTTCTTGAATGTTCCTATTAATATCTCGCCAAGGTTGATTCCAGCTTTGTCTCTGTTATCGACATAACTTCCTTGGCTAACAAGAATTTTATTAACCAATAAGTTCTAACGGATTTTTTGAAACAAAGAGGTTGGGCCTCGAGTGTGCCTAGGGTCATTAATCACATTCTTCATATCCTCAGAAGCCATATCATCTTCCCTATCTATGTTATTTAAAACCTCGCTTCCCAACCATAAATATGAGAAACCGAAGCTGAATTTGGGATTTCTACCATAAAATTTTGAACTAGTGGTTCCAGAGATGTTGTTTGCATAGATTTTCTTCCTCTTTTTCGGTGTATTTCAGAAGAAAATTGTTTTCTTTTCCTCCAAATCGAGCTTCCTTCCTCTTTTAACCATTTTAATGAAACCTAACAAATCCGATAAAAACTACCATCCAAACAAAAACACCTATCACATTCATAGATGAAATGTAAGCCATAGACCGAAGAGTGATTCCATCTCCCAAGTTAAGCTCCATAGAGAAAGATAAAAAGGTAAAGCAGACATGAGCGGACATTACTACACTTGAACGTAGCACAAAGAGATCGAAGCACAAACCCAATGACTAAATCCACTACCAAAGACCCAAAGATTGTAACTAGTATAAAATACTTGTAAGGGAAAATGACACTTCGAACCCTAATTGCATAATTTCAAAGAATAACCATACAAATGAGACGCATAAGCTTTTTGCATGAGAATCCCCAACAAGCTCCGTAAGTTTTCCAAGCAAATAAGAAAGGACCAGACAACACCCATTCTCGCTTATCTATAGAGAAGTTTTTATCGCAGAGAACAACCAATCTAAAACCCAAATACCACAAGTATAAACAATTAAAGCCCTTTCACGAACCCATCACTAAGATGCAACAATCTAAAATTATAGTATAATTCAATTACCATAATTCTAGCAATACCGGATCAAATAGAAGAACCAAAGATCGAGACGAAGTTGTGACGAGAGATTTGGGTGACGAACGGGGAAACTCGTTGAAGAAGAAAGAGCATACAACCAACTTGCTAAACCTTATGAATGTGTTCATACCGGAGCCGACCAAACCTCCATTCAAAAATACTCAACACTCCATTCATATACTCAACACACCATTGAGTCATCATATATTGTAAATTGTTTTAATTACTTGCTTTGTTTCTTTCAATGATTTCTAAAATTGATATTTCTTATTATTTTAGTTTTGTGCACTTACGGACTCTTTACACCTCAATATAGTAAGTATGTTGTAAACTTTCCGTAATATAATGTTATGTTATGTTGACTCGGTAAAATTATATAGAAAACAAAATTAAAAATTAAAAAAATAACAATTAATAAACCGCTTATCTTTTTAGTATGTTACACTTCAAAATTTTAATTCAACTCCACATTTGATAAATCCCAAATTAAAATATATGTAAAATTATCCATTAATATTTCAAATAAAAAAATAATACTTTATCATTACTTATTTTTACTTTGATTCCATCCTCTCTTATTTAAAAAAAATATACCATATCATGTTTTTATAATTTTATACTCAACACTTGTACCAATACACTCTCTATATTGAAGTATTACAAGATGTTGTGTAAATTTTACTAAAGTATATTAACGTTTTTGGTATATTCAAATTCATCTAATTTTAATTTCTTTTTCAATTTTAGCTAATTTATATATTTATAATTTTTTATTTTAAAGAATTAACTTATAAAATATAAAAAAATATAATTTTTTTAAATTATTCCAATTTTCTATAACAAGTTTTACTTTATTTACATTCATAAATTTAAAGGTTAATATATCTGATATTCTTACATTTTTCCTTTCTTTATAGTTTTGAGTTATAAAAAAAATTCTTCCAATTTCTATAATAATTTCTACTTGATTTACATTCATAGATTTAAAAAGTTAATATTTCTAATACGATACTCGTAGAAATTTCCTTTCTGTGTAATTTTGACTTGTAAAATTTTTTCCCTCTGGTTTTCCCACAAAGAGACATAAATATTTTTTTAAATTCTTTTGTTTTCTACTATAATTATAATTTTTACTTGATTTACATTCATAAATTTAAAATATTAAAATTTCTAATGCGATATTCTTAGATTTTTTTCTCTCATTGCAATTTTGATATATTAAATTTGTGTTTTTTTTTCTAACAAACGAACGTGTTCCTATTTATGCTTTTTTCAAACGAATTATTTGTATATTTTTGTTTTTATATTTTTAAGATTTATTTTTATTTTTATAGAGATATTTTTGATATTTATTTATTTTATTGAAGGTATATAAGTTATAGCTAATTATAAAAAACCCAATTATAATATATAATAATATGATTTTTTATTTTTTATATATTGCTATTAGAACAAATTGTAGATTACATGTTTCGCATTTTGGAGTAAACGCTTTGCTTATTTTAATAAACTTCAACTCTGAAAACTTACGCAAATAAATTTTAATAAAAGTGTTCTTTTTCATTATTTCAAATACATTTTAATATATAAATAAATTTAAAATCCAAAAAGCCTTAAAAACATATAATGTTTAGCCAAACACACACATATATATAATCATTAAAAAAATTATATTTCACCAAATTAATTTAATTATAAAAAGTTCACTTGAAAAAATAAATAACTTTCTTCCATTTTTTTTAATCTAATCTATTTTAATTTTGAAAAATAAACAATTTTTGTCTACTTTGTTTATGATTTAATCTACTAAAAAGACAAATTAAATAATATGCATATTCAATGATAAATTGAACTAATAACTTATCTCAATGAAAATTAATACATGAATTTAAGCAATAATGTGTATAGACATATGATATGCAAAAAATATGTCATCTTTATGATAAAACATGTACATGTATAAAAGAAGAAATAAGATAACATAACTTTGAAGTTAAGAAGAAGGGGATATTAGTATAATTAGTCAATCATAGAAAATAAATAATAACTCTCTATCACAATGAAAAACCATCAATCTATCTATATTACATTTTAATAGTGGATATCCATCCAAAACAATTCATTTATGACACTTATTCTAAATTTCTAAGAATTGTGACAATAATAATCTCAATACTTGAGTAAAGACTAATAATATGTCAAATAGCTTTATCTCAAGTGGTTAGGAGGAGCAATTGTTATCCTCCTCAACTAAGTTTAACTCCTTTGAATGACATGTTGAACTTATATTAAATATGTTATTGTAATCACTTCAAGTCTACTGGTTGAACAACCTTGAGCCTTGAAAAATATCACTCTTCTCATAGGCTAGAAGATAAGGTGCCTGGTTACTTTAGAAAAAAGAGAAAATAATAGTATATCTAATTTTACTATGATTTAGATATCAATATCTATTATAGGTTGGTGATGAAGTATCTAGTTTTAATAACTATATGATATTACATTTGGTTTCAATTTTATTGAAAAGTACAGGTCTTAATTTTTATAATTTTTTTATTAAAAAAATCATGTAAAACTAGGCTTCCAACAAATTAATTTCCTTATAGAAATAATCCAAGTTTGAAAAAAATATTTATAAATTTAAACATAAATAATTTCACCTTAATAATAACTATATGACTATTGTAATTATTTAACTAATTTATTTAAACATATTTTTTATTTTTATTTTTAATATTTTGAATCTAAATATATATTAAATATTTTCTCATCTGATTCATTTTCACTATCAAGTTTTTAGTATATATTTCCATTAACAAATAACGAAATAAAAAAATTAAATAAATATTATGTGTAAATTAAAAATATCATAAAACAAATCAATTTTAAATTATAAAAAAATATTTTGAATATTTTTTTTTAATAATTAATAAAAAAAACTATTATTTATTAAAATTTAAAATAAAAAGTGTGAAGATAAGATTTACAAAATCTTATAATCAAGGTGTTGGAAGTGTGACATTAATTTGGATATGGACAGCCCGTTAACCTTTATCTCTAAAGTTTTAAAAAAATAATGTAATAATCCTTTTTTTTGTTTTTGAATATTTTAAATATTGTCCCGAGTGGAGAAAACGTATTTGAATTTGACTGGGTCATGAGGATGTAAAGAATAGAAGATACATAATCTCCGTAACGAGTTTTATATGAAAAGAAAAATTTAAATATGAAATGTAATTTTTCAAACTGTAAAGGAAATTATTTCAAGTATTTTTAATAATAATTTAATGATTAAATTAGTTAAATATATAAAATAAAGAGATAGTTACACAAGTTAAAAAGAAATCTAAGGAGAATATGTAACAATAATCTAATTAAAATTTATAAAAATGAAAAAATGAAAATATAAAAATGTTATTGAAAATATAAGAAAAAATAAATAAAATATTTTAATAATAATAATATTTTTAGTGAATAATATAGATAAGATAAAAATAAGAATTATATATGGAAATTTATAAAAAGATAAGTAATATCAAGAAAGATCACTAGAATATTTTAATAATAATTTAGTCATTAACATAAATAAATTGAAAATAAAAACTTAAAGAAAAAATAAATAAACAATAAAAATGATATTGAAATAAACAACTTTCTTCTCCTTGAATAAGTAATATCAAGAAAGATCAATAGAATATTTTAATAATAATTTAGTCATTAACATAAACAATTGAAAATAAAAACTGAAAGAAAAAAATAAATAAACAATAAAAAAATGATATTGAAATAAACAACTTTCTTCTCCTATTAGGGTGATAACAAGATTAAATGACCAGGTAGAAATACTCACACTTGAGGCATGTGGTGGCGTGAATGACTATTTAGCAACCAAGAAATGTTTTAATGCACATTAAATTGAAAATGGGGATATTTTCATTTCGTTGCCACCACCAAATTAACGCTTTAGACTAAGTTTCCTTTGTTGCACTATGACACGCTTTTGGTCGCCTCTTGGTATTTTTTTGGACAAAAGCCATATATTCCCATTCGTAGTCCGATTTCCATAGTGGCGGACCATAGTAGAATTCTCTATGATTTAATCTAGTTTTTTTATTAATGCAATGTTCTTGTAACTTACAAGAAAGCTTAAAAAAATTAAAAAAAAACTTTCTTCTATTTTGTTTATAATTTAATATACTAAAAAGACAAATTAAATAATATGCATATTCAACGATAAATTAATTATCTCAATCAAATTTAATACATGAATTAAAAATAATGTGTATAGACATGATATGCAACAATATGCCATCTTTATTATAAAACATGTACATGTATAAAAAAGAAGAAATAAGATAACATAATCTTAAAGTTAAGAAGAGGAGGATATTACTATAATAATTCAATCATTAGAGAAAGAAATAACAACTCTCTATCACAATGAAAAACCATCAATATATCTATACTACATTCTAATAGTGGATATTCATCCAAAAAAAATCATGTATGTCATTTAATTGTAAATTTCTAAGAATTGTGACAACAATAATTTCAATACTTAAGTAAAGACTAATACTATGTCAAATAGCTTTATCTCAAGTAGTTAGGTGGAACAATTATTATCCTCCTCAACTAAGTTTAACTCCTTTGAGTGACATGTTGAACTTATATTAAATACATTATTATAATCACTTCAAGCCTACCTCTTGAACAACCTTGAGCCTTGAAAATGTAACACCTTGTTTAATTTAATTATGGATTTAAATACTTGTTATGGTATACTTTGAAAAAGTAACAAATAAGGGTATTCAGTTAATAATATTTTAATAAATTATCTTTGGTATTTTCAAAGATAGTTAATTAATAATTTCCCTTGAGTAAAAAGGGAAGAAGTAACTCATTGGTAAATGATTCCAAGATGACGGGGTGAAAAGGTGGAGACAGTTCGACAATTAGCATTCCAAATAAAGGATTTATAGGAAAATTCGCGGGGAAGGATTGGGGTTCTGTGTAGAAAGTATGAAAGGTGAAGCAACAAGTTGTTGGTATGAGTAATCCAGGAGCTGGTAAGGAAACCGGCGGAGCTCAGAAGTACCCATAAGAAGAAGAGATTGGATTTAATCCTAAGGCCTAACATCTTGTTTCATTGAAGAACCTAGATCTTGGTGAGGAGAAAGGGGGAGATGAGGACATAATCACCTCGCTCATGGTTATAAGGACCATCGGAATTAAGAAATAATTCATCCGGAATTAGCGTACTTGATGTCTCTTAGAGTTACAGGTTTATGCTTTTTTAATAGTAGGAAATATAAAAGAGCTACTATTAAATATTACAATGTAGGGATATTTGAATTAATACCTATGCTAATAGAATAGATAGGTTAAACTATATGAAAACTACATATGATTGTGTTTATGTATTTATAAAGAAAAAAACTGCTATGCAAACACCTTGCAAGAAAATTATTATGGATATGATCATACGTAAATAGGAAAATATAGTAAACTTTGCATTTATAAAAACATAGAGAAATAATGCAAATACTATCTAAAATATGTGTAGGACAAGAAACAAGAATCATTTCCATTACTTTTTAAAATATGGTTTACAATTTTTCCAAAACATATGGTCGAATAGAACGTCAAATCGAACTCACTTAAATGCAATACCCGAGGGGGGTAGGAATACCATTACTTAAAATAAATAAAGGGTTACACCCAAGGGTTTAGATCCCGAACCCAAAGAGAGGGTGAGGGTTCAAGTCTTGTAGGGTAGAAAACCCATAGTAGAGAACAATCGAAGGAAAACTACCCTTACGGAAAACTGCGATAAACTCACACGAAATAACATCTATAAAATACAAGTGTGATTATATATATATATATATATATATGTATACTAGCAAGAAATTAAAGATAAATACACCGACTTCGATTAAAACGAAGAGCTCTGTACTCGATTACAATGGTAAAAATTGTGAAATACCGATGATAAACCAAATTTAATATTGATAGTTCAATTGTGAACGGAAAAATTATTACATGCAATAATAATAGACCCAGTAACACAAAGATCATCACACATACATTCGAGAGCCCAAGATAAATTCTCCATAACACTCTTACAACTAATGAAGTCGGGTCAAATCTGTGAAGTAAAAACCATGTCGCGAGATAAATTGCAAATGGGAGAACATGCGAAACGAAGGTTTCGGTCGGAGACGTAAGTATAGGGGGCGTAGCCTCTCTCAAACACTCAACCATAAACCAAAAGAAAAATATTTACAACAATACTATGAAAAAATCCCATGTCGAACATTAAACCTACAACCCTACAGAGATAGATTATCACGAAATCAATGACGAGTAGGGTGATACCTATAAACAAACCCTTCACCATGTGAATTAGTTGTATATGTCGTGAAGGAGGCCACGGAAGGGAACCTCCAAGAAGCTCTATCTATCAACATTGGGTCGGGAAGCCAACCCGAAACCATTTCAACAACAACAATGTAGGGTCACTCGACTGCGATACCAATTTCAACGATAGCACAAAAACTATAAAGAGAAATTTACAATAGGACTCAGTTCATAGACAATACCTAGAGGGATGGGACGAGAAGAGTGGCCAAAGATTTGGCTTCAAGTCTTCATGCTATAATATAGGGCGATCCTTGCAAATCCATGATGAGGCTCGTAAAGAACGAGAGAAAAATGATTAAGCAGAAATTTTAAAAAATCATAAACCTTGTTGAAAAAGGGGATTAAAAAACAAAACCTCCATGTAACAAGAGCAACATATTGTTTTATTCCACTAGGAAACATTCCAACTTTGGTACAAATACCTGTGAGTGCCATCACCATGCAACCATGAAGAGTTGTAGAGCCAGGAAGCCGGTTTACGTAGGCGGAGAAAATGTAAGACCAAATCAAAGGATGGGGTGGGTGGTTACCCTAACCATTCCACTATGAGCCTACACGCGTCGATCTTTTAGATAAGAATCGATGGACACGGATGGAGCCATGACTCGGTGCGGATAGGGGCGTAATTGTTACAAATAATAATGCATTCTATTGATAGCTATCATTAACCCAATTTGAATCAAATCGTACCGAAATTAAAGGAGTAAATAAATTATTTGGCTATAAGATTCATACGTCGATTACATAGTGATGTGAACAATTAATACCATAGTACCTATAGAACCGTGCCATGGGAAATCCCAACTGGGATGGTCGTGTACACAAGACTTAAAAAAAGAATAATTTCAACTATTGCTATGGATATGTTTTAATATATTTCATTATACCATAATCATGAAAGTAGTGAACGAAATTAATTCCTTGACGAGTTACATAAAGGTGGTTGCATTATTGGTGTAGTAAAAATTATTTAATTCACGTAATTAGGGTTTACAATTGGCACAAAAATTATTTCAAGGATAATATAAGATTAATTTTGTTTTATGAATGTAAATTTAAGGTGTATAGATGTTACTGAGAAAAAATATCACTCTTCTTTGTAGGCTAGAAGATAAGGTGCTTGGTTACATTAGAAAAAAAATAATGGTATATCTAATTTTGCTATGATTTAGATGTCAATATGTCTTATATGTTGGTAGTGAAGTCTAATTTTAATAACTAAATGGTAGAATATTTGGTTTCAATTTATTAAAAAAATACCAAAGTCTTAGTTATAATTTTTTTATTAGAAATTTTTTTGTAAAACTAGACTTCCAACCAATTAATTTCCTTATGTAACTAATCTAAGTTTGAAACAACTATATAGATTTAAGCATGAAAAATTTCACCTTAATAATGACTATTGCAATTATTTAACCAATTTATTGAAACATAATTTCTTTTTTTTAAATACCTTAAATCTAAATATATATTAAATTCTCATATTAAATATTTTCAAAATGAAAATTTATTACTCAAATTTTTATTAAAAACAAAACAAATGATCCATTTTCACTATCGAGATTTTTTTTTAATATATATTTCAATTAACAAAAACACAAAAATAAAAATTAAATAGGTATTATATGTAATTTAAAAAAATATCATAAAAAAAATCAATTTTAAATTATTAAAAAAAAACTTTAAATCAATCCATTTTAAATTATTAATTTTTTTTTAAATATATAATTTGACTAACTTTTTTTCTAAAATAATTAATAAAAAAATTATTATTTACTAAAATTTAAAGTAAAAAGGTAAAGATAAAATTTTAAAATCTTATTATCAAGCTATTGGAACTATGACATTGTAACTTCCTCTCCTAAAAAATTTGGCTTTGAAAAAAAATATTTTTACTCACCATATTAAATAGTAAAAATCCCTTGAATCATAAATACAATATCCAAAAATACAATTTGCATGGGAAACCTTTCGATACATACATATCATTGTTTATGATGCGAGTTATTTCACTATACTATGAATAGGAGAAAGCATATAAATTATGGTTTGATCATTGTTATGAGTTACAACAAAATCATTGTTAATTCGCCGAGCTAAAGCAGAGTAATATTAATGTTCACAATAAAAAATATATTGCATAATCCCTACGCATGACACAACTATCATATATCACGAATTCCAACAAGGGTTTGGAGTTTTTGACATTAATCATCTACAAGAGATTTTTAAGTCGAATTTAATCAATTGACACGGTTAGTGCATTAACACTCCACTTGGTGATTTTACTATGCATCCGTGGTGCCTGTGTCAATACCCACCATTATTTTTTATACCGAATCTTACTCCACAAGTCACTAGTTGTATCGCATTGGATTACGATTGCTTGATTTTTCCGAGGGCAAACCTAGGTAACACTTGCAAAGGGTGGAGCCAAGAGCGAAGGTTTGTTTGTCATGTGCTCCGACGATTCCGTGAGCTCGGCTCCTTTCCGCGTTAACAAAGTTTCAAAACCCTTATAAGGTTCGCCCCCTCCACTTAGCTAGCTTTGCGATTCGTTATCATACTAAGCTATATATATTTATCGTTTTCTCTATTAGAAATATTGTTCTCCGACGCTTCTAACGGAACCTTATTATATGAATTTAGTTTTATAGAGAGTGATAAATATGTGACATCGAGCCAGCTATGGCGGATGCAAGAAATTCCTTATCATTTGAACCCCTTAGGTATAGATGGCTTTTCGTCCCTTTTTATTTTATTTGCACAAACGATTTAGTGTATTAAATCATTGATTTTATTCTCATGCACTAATATGTTCTAATTCTACGTGGTTTATCTTTTTGCACAGAGTGACCCAGTTTGGAAATATTTACCCTTCAACAGGTATTGAACTTTCCACGGGGGTTTTACGATTATTTACTTCTTAACTCGATTATATAATTCTATGTAACAATATATGTTAACTCGTTCCTTTTGCCTTTGGTTGCGGGTTCAACTCTAACCCTCCGACCTACGATTTGCAAGCTTTGGCTCGGGTGGGTTAACACGATCGCTTCGACCCACCTAATATTAATTCCATGAACCTACGTGTACCTTAACGACCCTTGATGAAAGGCCATTCCTTTACTTCTACTCCCTATATAGGATATGTTTAAGCAATCATTTCTTATCGAGAGGAATGTGAAAATGACAGGGGGTTGTAAACCCCCCTTTATATTTTCCAGCAACACTAAGATTTCTCCTTTGTATTACGATGTAGGGTTTGAGTCGAATCTCTATTTTTTGTTTAATGGGTTTAGAACGCTTTGATTCTAACCCTCAAACTCTTTGTAGTTATATTTTATAAAAATATAAATTATCACCGTGCGATTATATTTGCTCTACATCCCATTGTATGTTTTGAATTTGTACAAGAGTGATTATGGTTTAACTATGATGTATCTTTTCCCTTTGCCGTTTATGTTTACAAGGGATTATTGTCATTTCTTAGCATATCTTTTTCCTACATGCATTTATTTCTTAGAAATAAATATTAGAGAAATGGTTCTAGGTTTTGCCCTTTTATAAGATAAGGATAGATTTTAACGTTGTCCCTTTAAAGAAATAATACTCATTGTTGGTTCGGTTACTAGTATTTATTTGTTGTCGTTATAAATATATGTCTAGTCTCTACTAAGTAATTATGGAATCCCGATGCTCCTTTCATTACTTGATATAAAGTCTTGCCTTCTCTATACTCTTTATTGTTTTCATAGGATTCTCCCCTATGGTGCCCGGGCCATCGAAAGATTGAATTCCATGTTAGCTAGGGTTGCCGACCACGGACGATGAACTCCTCGTCTTGGGCTTGACCCTAGGACTAGGGGTCAACGAGTCCCGTTGGCTTCCTCCCTACCTCTTCGCTTGATTAAACTAGACATGCAATATCTTCTTGTTCATCAAGCTTTAACGATGAGGGATAAATTATACCGGTAATTTTCATATTAACAAAGAGATAATAGTAGTATAATACTCATTAACTTTCACATTGTTCACACAACGTTCTATTACGGTCACCCTATTCAATAAACTATCTCTCGTTATACATTTACTTTAATGAGGGTTTTTAACCCTTTTATCATTTGTCACGGTATAGAGGTAGAAACAGTGGATTCCCTGTCACATTATGATAATATTAACTTCATCATATTTCTCTATTCAATTCCCATACTCGCATTAATAAATTATCTACGGACTTGGTTTCCTGTCTCAATCATTTGTAAATGAACGAATAACCATATTCAAACTTTCATCTTTCAACAATCTCGTACATTAAACCGTAAAACAATTCCTTTTTATTAACTCTGTATAAATAAATTCACTATAACACTTATACGGATTAAGTAGACTAAGCTATGGTCCTCCCAACCATTCAAGGGAGGCAATTAAGTCCTTCGCTTGCCCCCCTAGCTCCGTAATCTGGATGGTGCCATGGGTTAACAGTGGAATTTCTCTGTTGTGACCTACGGATGGCCTATCCGCCACCTTCAAAAATTTACGGTTTTAACAAGGGTAGTTGTAAGCTATTTTCAACTGGTTCCCCAACCAGACTCTAGAAAATACTTTTTCCCTTTTACCAAAAATCACAGAACTCCCTACTCCTCACGAGAGTTCAACTTTATCCTCGGAAGAGTAGGTAACTATTTTCCAGCTGCCCCCCAACCACCTCCTATTCTTGGAAACCTTTTACCAACATCTTAAAATATTTTCTTTTCATTAACTAGTCCTCCTAATTTAATAATTTCAGCAAAAATAATTTTTTTCTTATATACGATAAAGTTTCAAGTCTTTTTTTTCCCGCAAATTAAAATAAAAAATGTATTTAACTAGTTAACACTAGTTAACTTTAATGAGGCTATGACAAATTCCCCCCGAGAAGTAACACCGTCCTCGATGTTTGACTTGACTCTTCAAAGAGCTCCGAGTAAGCTTCCCGCATAAATTTTTCGTCCTCCCAAGTGGCTTCATCCGGGCCAAAGTGCTTCCATTTCACTTTCACGGATAACTACTCGTTTGCGGAGTTCAATTTATCTTTTGTCAAGTATGCATTAGACTCGACCGGAAACTCTCCGTCCGGGTTCTACCCGAAAACCAAAAAGTGTTTTTCAATTCGAGTATGCATCAATTATTCAGAAATCTCAAGCTAGAATTTTTATCTTTCTCCTACTCGAATATTTTGCAATGAACTCACATGTTTTTCATCATGTACATATTGCTTGACAAGGACACATGAAATACATTGTGAACCTGGATATGGCTAGGTAAGGCCAACCCTATAGGGCACGCTAGTCCCACCCTTTCAGATTTGGAAGGATCCACAATACCGAGGGACGAATTTGGCACAAGAGGTCCATCTCATGGTACTTCTCTTGGGGATTAATTCTTACGTAAACATGGTCCCCTACCACAAATTCACGATAATACCTTTTTCTTGTCTACGTAAATATTTTGTCGATCTTGTGTAGCCTTCAGATTCTACCTTATTATTTTTACCTCGGCTTCCATTTCAGCTCAACATTTTCAGGTCCCAACAATAATTTTTCTCTGGACTACTCCCGAGTTTATAGGTGTTCGACATTGCACCACTATATAATGCCTCAAAGGGACTCATTTTTCATTGATTCTTGATACCCATTTTTATAGGCAAACTCAACAAGGTGCAAGTAATCCTCCCACTTGGTGGGCTGTTGCATTACATACATGCGCAGCATGTCTTCTAGTACTTGATTTACCCGCTCCGTTTTTCCATCGGTCCGAGGATGATAGCCGGTGTTGAAATGTATTTGTGTTCCCAGACCCATAAAACAAGGTTTTCCCGTAATGCGGATGTGAACTTAACATCCCGATCCGAAATCACAGTCTTAGGTATGCCATGCAACGTAAATATTTCCTTCATAAATATATCACGCAATCTATATTGTCTTGTAGGTAGGTCGTATAGTTATAAAATGAGAGCGTATTTGCTTTAATATTTCTACCACTACCATGATTGAATCATTCTACCTTTTTTTTCATGGTAAACCCATGATGAAATCTAAGGAGATAACCTCCCACTTCCACTCAGGGAATGGGTATGGGCTATAATAGCCCTGGCAGATGCGCGATGCTCCCACCTTAACCCTATCGACATTCCAAACATTTTTCTTAGATACTGCAATATTCTTACGCATACTTGGCCAATAATATACCTTTCTTATTGCAGTGAGCATCTTTTGATATCCTAGGATGGCCGAGTAATTGCTCGCAGATGGAATTCATTCGGGATTAACTCCTTAAGACCAACACGATTAGGCACATAGATTCTTCCGCAAAAATTCAATACCCGATCTTCATTCTTTCCATACTCTAATGTCTTGCCTTACTTCTTATCATCCTTCATTTTTTGCCACAAGAATTTATATTCAGGGGGTCTTTTTACATGCTTCTTCTTTTAATTGTTCCAACAATTGGCTTTCCAGCTTGATTATAGTATAAGGCAAAAATACCATGCGCTTTTTCTATTTAACACATATCGCAACTCGATTTTCCTTCCCCTTAACATGTTGTATGTCCATGTCAAATTCACTAAAAAGGCATTCCATCTTGCCTATCTATAATTTAAATCTGCTTGCTTAAAATAATTAGTCAAGATGCTATGGTCTTGTTTTAAGTACAAACCTCTTACCCGAGTAGGTAATGCCTCCACACCAGGAGATCATGCACCACGCTCAGTAAAGCTCTAGATCATAAGTAGAATATTTCTCATTCATGATATTTTAATTTTCTAGACTCATAAGCTATCACTTTACCTTCTTGAGTTAGTATCTCTCCAACTCCTCTCTTTTACGGCATCGGTACAAACTTCATAATATTTATCGGGATCGACTTACCTTCGTAACCTAGGTGTTGTAGTCAAAATTTGTTTCGGCTTTTGAAAAGTCGCTCTCCGACATTCCTTTGTCCATTTGAAAAACTTTCCCTTTCTTCGCAAAGAAGTAATAGGGAAAGCAATTTTAGAAAATCCTTCTATAAACCTTCTGTAATAACTAGCTTAGACCCATAAACGATCTAATGTCGCCCACATTCAGAGGGTACTCGCCATTCCATAATAGTTTTGATCTTTTCTAGATCAAAAAATATTCCTTCAAACTAATATAACATGTCCTAGATATTGGTTCTGTTTTTAAAGAAATCACACTTGCTAAAATTAGCATAAAGTTAATGCTTTCTCGACGATTTTCAAACTATCCTCAAATGTTCTTTTAAGTTCCTCCTCGCTTTTTGAATATATTAGTATGTCATCTATGAAAATAAGTACAAATTTATCCAAATGCGATTAAAGACGCCATGTCATCAACCTCATAAAGGTTGCTGGTGGATTTTTTCAATACGAAGCAGCGAGCACTATGAATTCGTAATTCCCATAACGAGTGCGGAATGTTGTTTTTGCAAATATCTTCATCTTTAATCCGAATTTCGATGATATCTAGATCTTAAATCTATCTTGTAGAAAACACCTTTAGCCCCTCTTACTTCGATCGAATAAGTCATCGATTCTTGGTAAGGGGGTATTTGTTCTTAACGGTCGGCCATATTAAGCTTCCTTTCTACACATGCGTAAGGTTCGGTCTTTCTTCTTAATAAATAGAGCTGGTTCTCCCCATGGAGACACACTTGGGTGGATATAGCCTTTATCACAACAATTCTTGTAGTTGTATCTTTAGTTTCCGCTAGTTCGAACTCTCATTCTATAAGGAGCTCGTGACGTTGGAGAGGCTCCTGGTAACAACTCAATGGTGAAGTCAATATCCCTCTTAGGTGGCAAACCAAGAATATTTTACTTGAATACATCCAAAAATTCTCGTACTACGTGAATATCTTCCATTATATGTGCCTTTTCCTTGGAGTTTGCATATCCTACTTGAATTGCATACAATTGACACCCTTTTTCTGATACACTTGCCCATTTGGGATGTTGTTATTGGGCATAATTGCATAGGCTTTTTAATTCCTTGAATTTCTTTCCATGTGCCATCTTGCATTCTAAAGTAGATGATCTTTTCCTTGTAGTCCACTAGGGTCTAGTGTCTTTCCAACAGGTCCATACCCAATAAAACATCATAAGGCCCCAATGGTAAGATGTTTAAATCTACTTGTAATCGTTGTTACTGCTACTTCCGGCGACACGTTGGGAACTTTTGTAGTTACCTTTCATTTTTGTCATCGGTAGCTAACCTAAACTAACTCAGGAATTCTTAAATTTCTGCTCTTTTTAATTTGCATAATTCCACTATTTTAGGACTTACATAACTCAAACTTGCTCCAGGATCTACCAAAAATTGAAACAGGTATAGTTAGTAAAGTACCTTCTAGTGCAATTATTATGGGCTAAAAAATCAGCCTCGTTAATCTTCCAAGGGTCTGCATTGATGCGGGCTATGTTATGCGCCACGTCCCCTACCATAGATGTCTCCCGCAGATTGCTACGATTTCACTTTTATTTCGCTAGTGGACAATTTTTATAATAATGAGCCTCTCCACACCCCCGGCATGCCAAGGAGGTTTTGTGTTACTGTCCGCTGCTCCTGGCTTGCTAAATGCCTTCGTAGGGCTTCTCTTCCCCTAGCCATTTAGTTCTTTGGTGATTTCTACCAAATTTCTTACTCGTGGAGTTTCGTCTTTGCGCCTTTAGAATTTCCACTTTTACTACTTTTAAAATTGGAATTATTTTTTCTGGTTTCTATATGCACGCGCAAACTTTTCCCTCCTTCACCTTTTTGCCTTGGATCGCGATAGCACATCCCAGGCTTTACGGATAGCTTCATCCATGGTTTGAGGATTAACAAATTCTATCTTGTTCTCTCATATGAGTAGATGAATACTCGAAAACCTCTACGTACTTTGGCCTTTTCTTCTCGGAGATAAGGAACATAGCGATAACAAGGAAGTGAATTTAGTGACATAATCTTCCATGGTCATCTGCCTACAACCATAAATCATGGAATTTCCTTAGCCTTATCATCATAAAACCTTTACACAGAATACTTTTCTTTGAAATATTTGCTTTCGAAAACTTGACTCCCAAGTAATGTCATGTTCATACGATACTGCACTACATTTTTCACTTCTTCCCACCACGGAGGTGGCCTTTTCACTTTATATGCTTCGGTATATATGCCAATCCGGCCTTGATTGCTACTATATTCATACACACAGAGGTACTTATTTATATTAATTAACCAACACTTCGCACACTCCCTCGACCTCACCATCGAAAATTTGGTGGTTTAATTTTGTGAAACTCCCCTACCAATTCCACTTCAGTACTCTTCTTTGTCTTCGTGGTTAGACAAAAATGCCCGACTCTCACTTCTCATTATAATTCTTGTTTTTTCTTTTAAAGGAGGGACTCTTTTTTTACATTTCTGCTATCGTGTTGTTTCTAGTTTGTTGATCTTCTTGTTCTGCTAATAATTCTTTTTTCAGCAACGGGATGTCCCCATCTCCTAATTTTGTTTTTTTGATAAACTCTTTAAAATTTTCTCCTGATATTGCAACAATCACTCATTATCCCTTTCCGAGTCTTAACATTTCCTCTTGTAATTATTGCTAGTGTTCAACAAAAAAGACTGAGTTTGGTGCTATTATTCTTCGAGCAACAGAAGCTAGTCTTTTGATGTTTGTTCTACACTCAATTGAACCCACATTTCCGGATTCATGATTTGTTGGTGCTTGAGTTTCCTCTGCGGGTGCGATTGTGATGCTACTAACTCTTCTCATTTTCCACTGATTTCTCTCTCTCTCTATGCACTAATCACATACACGACCTTCACTTGGTAGTGGACCCTTAGGGTCCCAGCGAAGACAACATAGCTACTGATACCACTTGTAACTTCCTCTCCTAAGTACCTTATCATTTTACTCACCATATTAAATAGTAAAAAAATCCCTTGAATCATAAATACAATATCCAAAATACAATCACACTGTCAGGAAAAGCATTTGATACATACATATCATTGTTTATGATGCATGTTTATTTACTTGTACTATGAATAGGACGAAGCATATAAATTATGGTTTGATCATTGTTATATGAGTTACGAAAAAAAATCATTGTTAATTTGTTGAGCAATCGAGAGTAATATTAATCTTCATAATAAAAAATATATTACATAATCCACATACGCATGACACAAAGCACTGTCATATCTCGCAAAATTCCAACAAGTGGGAGCTTTGACATTAATCATCTGCAAGAGATTTTTAAGTTCAATCTAATCAATTAACCCGATTATTGCATTAACACTTCGCTTGGCGATTTTACTATGCATCGTGGTGTTTCGTGTCAATACCCACCATGTATTTTTAGCATACCCATGACTTACTCCATAAAGTCACAAGCTATATCACATTGAATTACGATTGCTTGATTTTTCAGAGGGAAAACCTAGGGTAACATTGAGATCAAGCATGAGAGTGAAGGTTTGTTTGTCATGCGCCGCGGCGATTCGGAGCTCGGCTCTCCTTTACGGTTAACACGGTTTCAAAAAGCCTTAAAAGGTTTTGCCCCTCCACTTAACTAGCTCGTAACGATTACTGTTATCATGCTCATCTATATATATTTATCATTTTCTCTATTATAAATGTTGTTCTCCTATCGCTTCTAACGTAACCTTATATATATGAGTTTATTTTTACGAGAGATGATAAATATTGATGAGATCGAGGCAGCTATGTGATGCTAAGAAAGTCCTTATCATGCGAACTCCATAGGTATAGATGGCTTCCAGATCCTTTTATTTTATTGCGTGTATTTAGTGTATTAAATGTGTTTATTTTCTTCTCGGCGCTAATATGTTCTAATTCTACTGTGGTTTATCTTTGTGCTGACACAACCCATTTGGAAATATTTACCCTTCTAATAGGTATTGAACTTTCCCATGAGGGGTTTTTCAAGTTATTTATTTCTTAACTCGATTATATAATTCTATGTAACAATAAGATGTTAACTCATTCCTTTCCTTTTGGTTGCGAGTTTGACTCTAACCACATCCACCTACGAGTTGCAAGCTTTGGCTCGGGGGTTAAAACAGTCACTTTCCCACCCCAGCTAATATTACTTCCATGAACCTATAGGTACCTTAATGGCCCTTGATGAAAGGCCATTTCCCTTACTTACACTCCCGTGGGATCTAGGATATATTTTAGCAACCCTTTTCTTATCGAGAGGAGTGTGAAAATGACAAGGACTTGTAAACCCCTTTTATATTTACATCCAAGCAGGCACACGAGATTTCTCCTTTGTATTATGATGTAGGGTTTGAGTCGAATCTCTATTTTTGTTTAATGGAGTTCGGAAACACGTTTGAGTTCATAACACTCAAACTCTTTGTAGTTATATTTGATAAAATATATAAATTATCAGTTGATGCGATTATATTTTCTCTACAATCGTCCCATGTTTTGAATACTGTACGAGAACGATTATGGTTTAAATATGAGGTATCTTTCTCCCTTCGCCGTTTATGTTTACAAAGGGATTCTTGTCTTGATTTCTCGGCATATCTTTGTCCTGCTATGCATTTATTTCTGTAGAAAGAAATATCGAAGAGAAATGGTTCTGGGTTTTTGCCTTTTTCGAGATAAGGATAACTTTTAACATTTGGCCCTTTAAAGATAATAATACTCATTGTTAGTTCTATTACTAGTATTTCTTTATTGTCGTTATAAATATATGTCTAGTCTATTACTGAGGTAATTATGGAACCCGTGCGCTCCTTTCATTACACGATTTACGATCTTGCGTTCTCTATACTCTTTATTATTTTCGTAGGATTCTCCCTACGGTGCTCGGGCTCCACCGAAAAGATTGAAGCCCATATAGATAGGCATGGTTTCCAACAATGGACGACGAACTCTATGTCTTGGGCTTGACCCCAGGACTAGGGTCAACGGTCCGATGGCTTCATCCCTACCCTTCAATTGATTAAACTAGACATGCGAAGTATCTTCTTGTAAATCGTCATGCTTTAATAGTAAGGGTAAATTATACCAATAATTTCCATATTAACAAAGATAATAGTAGTATAATACTGCGTTCCTTTCGCATTGTTCACACAACCCTTTACTATTACAGTCCACTATTCAAAGTAAACTATCTACTGTTATACATTTACTTTAATGAGGAGTTTTTAACCCTTTTATCATTTCACACAATATGGGGATTTGAAAGCGATGGATTATGTCACATTATGATAATATTAACTTCATCATATTTCGCTATTCAATTCCCATACTCGGATTAATAAAATTATCTACGGACTTGGTTTTCCTGTCTAAATTATTTGTAAATGAACAAAATAGCCATATTCAAACTTTTTCATCTTTCAACAATCTCGACTAATGAAAACTGTAAAACAATTCCTTTTTATTAACTGTATAAATAAATTCATTGTAATACTTATACAGAAATAAGTAGACTAAGTCAGTAGCCCTCCCAACCATTCAAGGGAGAAATTAGCGTCCTCCGCTTTCCCCCTAGCTCTAGAATCTAGATGGTGTCATCGAGTTAATAGTCGAAATTTCTGCTGCTTTGTGACCTCTAGATGGCCTATCCAATCACCTTTAGAAATTTTTCGGTTTTAACAAGGGTAGTTGTAAGCTATTTTCAACTGGTTCCCCAACCCGGCTCTAGAAAATACTTTTCTCTTTTACCAAAAATCACGAAGCCTACTCACTCCCGCACGGGATTCAACTTTATCCTCGAGAGGGAGTAGGTAAGCCCTATTTTCCAACTACCCCCCCCAACCCACTTCCCTATTCTTGGAAACCTTTTTACCAATAAACTTAAAATATTTTTCTTTTCATTAACTAGTCCTCCTAATTTAATAATTTCAGCGAAAAATAATTTGTTTTTATATACAATAAAGATTCAAGCCTTTTTTTTCCAGAGGAAATTAAAATAACAAATGTCTTTAACTAGTAATATGTTACTAGTTAACTTTAATGAGGCTATGACTAGACATTAATTTGGATACTGGACACCCCCTTAACCTATTTATCTCTAAAGTTAAAAAAATATTGTCATGAGTGAGAGAAAACGTATTTGAATTTTCACTGAGTGATGATGATGTAGCGAATAGAACATATGTAATCTCGGTAACAAGTTTTATATGAAAACAAATTAAATATGAAATGTAATTTTCAAACGGTGAAGGAAATTATTTCAAGTAAATAGAGTATTTTAATAATAATTTAATGATTTAATTAGTTATAATATATAAAATAAAAAATGTGGCTACTAAAAGAGAAATTAATAGAGGAGAATATTTTAATACTAAATTTTTTTTAATTAAAATATGAAATTGAAAAATAGAAAAAGGCTATAAAAATTTAAGAAAAAAAAGTAAAATATTTTAATAATATTTTAGTGAATAATATAGATAAAATAAAAATGGGAATCCTTTTAGGAAATTTATAAAGGATAAGTAATTTAAAGAAAAACAAATATAATATTTTTAACAATAATTTAGTCATTAACATATATAAATTGAAAAACTAAAAATGAATATAAAATATATATAGAAATTTAAGAAAAAAACAAAAAATATTTTTAGTAATAACTTAATTACTAGCATATATAAATTGAAAAAAGGAAAGACATAAGAAAATAATCTTAATAATAATTTAGTTATTAATATAAGTATAACAAAAAATAGAATGATATATGTACGGAGATTTAAAAAGAATAAGTAATATATTTGAATAATAATTTAGATATTAAATAAGATATAGTGAAAATATTATATATATATATATATATATATATATATATATATATAAATAAAAGGAATAGGATAAAAATATTTGAGAATGAAATAATAAATTAATTTATTGTTGTTTTTCTTTGTAACTAGATTTAGGTATGAAAAAGAAAATTAAAATATAAGATATAATTTTTCAAACTTGAAAGGAAAGTTTTTCAATAAATAATATATAGGTAGAATATTTTAATAATAATTTATTCATTAACATAGATAAAGTGAAAAGAGAATAAAATATGTATAGAAATTTAAGAAAAAACTAGTAAAATATCTTAATAATAATTTAGTTATCAATTTAAATAAAATAAAAATGAGAATGACATATGTACGGAAAATTTTGAAAAAAAGAAAGCACTAATTTAAGAAAGGGACAAGTAAGAATATTTTAATAATAATTTAGTCATTAACATAGATAAAATGAAAATGAATATAAAATATGTATATAATTTTAAGAAGAAAACGAAGAAACAAATATTTTAATAATAATTTAGTTATTAATATAAATAAACTAAAAATGAGAATGACATATGTCCACAAAGTTTTAACAAAGAACCGGTAATGTAAAGAGAGACAAGTAGAATATTTTTTAATAATAATTTAGTCATTAACATAGATAAAATGAAAATGTATAAAAATTACACAAGAAAAATTGTTTTAATAATAATTGAGATGTTGTGAAGTATTATGTTCTTGTTTTATATGATAATTAAGAAAATAACTATATATAAGAAATAGGATAAAAATATTTTTGAATGGAATAATAAATTTTGTTATGGATTTTTTTTCCCACACAAAAGAGCAACTTGTTTAGACCTCATGGGTTAATGAAACATTCATCATAACAACAAAAAAAATTATTTTTTTTACTTTGTTTATTCTACCTTTTTCGAATCACGCTGCGAGCATATATATATATATATATATATATATATATATATATATATATATATATATATTTATTTATTTATTTATATATTATTTACTATTTACGGAACTATGGTCCGAAATCATACATAATAATGTTGTACATTTCAATTTGATTTCTTAAACATGCATTTATATATCATACCATAAAACTAGGGATGAGAATTATTAAACAAAGATTGCACTTATAACTATGTAGAGGTTCTAAGGTGACTCGTTTGGATGGCTGTGCACTTAAGTTTTGTACCAATCATTTATGGCTTATGGGGCCAGTTATTGTGGCAATCACATTTCTAGATGTTAATCATACACTCGATGATCATTGAGAATCTATTCCAACATTTACTCCTACATTTGTTTCCATTTAGGGTTTGTACCCTCAACGCATGCAGAGCCACTGCACCTGCTCATCCTTCATTCGATGCGGCATCTTGGGGATCCATGATGGAGGGTTAGCGGGGAAAAAGACTAGGGTGTTGCCTTCATAACCCTAACTTTGTTTTTCCCTCATTTGTTTTGTGTTTCTCTACTAAGAACCTTGTACTGCCAATTCCACGATGGCATGGAGTTTCGATCGGGTAAACACACTACTTCCATCAGAAAGCAAATGCCTTCTTCCATTATTTGGTAAGCGATCTTCGTCCCTTTAGCGTCATCGTCTTATTGTTTTCTGCAACCCTGAATTGTTTTGCATTGGGTTCAATATCTATGTTTATATTTCACTTCTCATTTACAGTTTACATTATCCTCATAATGGTAACTCGTATTTTACGGAAGGTTCGAAGCTACAGCCAATGCTAAGGCACTCTGACTACTTTCTAGGTAGCTTCTCCTTGGGTTGCTATAGGTATACATTGTATTGGCTTCGGTTTTCATTAAACGTGTTTGTGACGCCATGAGCCTACTAACTTGCATCATTTGTAGCACGATTTTAACCTTCACCTTGTTTCTCACGGTTGTTTTTGATCCAAGCTTGTAGATGCGGTCTTACGTCGAAGTTCGCAACCCTGATCCATACCTTCGATTGCTTATTTTTCATAAATGTGCTCCCATATCGATTGATGCATGGGAATTAGGCTCAAGACAATCCTTGTACATAAATAAACATAAAAGGGGGTCTCATGTTTTTGTTTCCCCATGTAATTATTCATAGTTCAGTCATTTTTAATTAATTGGGAAGAAAATGTAATACGCTATGAATGATTAGTGGGCATAGGGAAAGGATACGATCTGTCTCATACGTACTGCTCGGATAGGTAGGCTAAAATTAGGACTTATAGGAATTCTGATTTTTATTGAGCGTTGAGGGAATATGAAACAATTTACGCTTTAATTGTTTAAATAAGTCTCTGTAGGAGACAGCCCGGAGGGACACGATAAGCAGCACAGGCTACACTTAGAAAGCATAGAGGGAGACAAAGTAGAGAGGGAAGGGCCAATTGATCGAAGATACGCTGACTAAAAGCTTGTAAGTAAATCCCACTTTGCATAAATGAGGAAATTGTTACATTATTTCTGTGTAATTGTTGATTTAATCCACTGTTTGAATATATGTATGTGTCCTCGATGAAGTGTAATTGAGTTCGAATTCAATAAGAAAGAGTATGAAAATGCTGAGTGGTAGAAAATCGTGTTTAGAGCTCATGACAATAGGCCGTGTCAATGAGCGATTGTGTGACAATGTATCGTGGTGGAAAATCATATATAATTGAATTCTATGTGTTAAGTTGGTTTTAATCGGGGTATCATTCCCACGATGTGAAAATGGTTTCTCTTATTGTACGAAGGCCAAGCTGAATTCATAGGTTTCGTACTATTATTGATTAAAATATCGTAGTCTGCATGCAGCTAGTTCTGTGATCAAGGGCTAATAGGAGTTTAACATATGTACCCAAAAATTATTTGATTGAATAATGAGACCAAGTTGTAAAAATGGGGAGTTCACATGTCCAGGCGTATGCGTAGGGGTTGAGAGAGATTGAGGTGAGTCTCCAATCATTGCTAGAGAAAATTCATATACAAGGTTGATGCATCAATTACCGGATGAATCGATGCTTCTAAACCAGAATCATCCTACTCAAAGGTGGGTAGTTTCACCGTATAATAAGAGAGTGTTCGATTAGGCATTAAGCCTATAAGCACAGTCTCGGGATGGAGTTACATCAGTAGGGAAGTGTGCCTATGTGATGGGAAGCCCTTCACATTGTTGAAGAACCAAACTTGTGCAAGAGGATGTGTGCAAGACAGAGTGCACAGTCTCTAACTAAAGAGTGGATTGAGTTAATTGAAAGTTTTTGGCTTAGATGAACAATGAAACTTGGCGAGATCTACATAACACGACCCAACACGAGAGATTAACACATGAGGAGCATAATACAAAGAAAGGAATACAAAGTCAGTGATTGATAGTGAATAACCGAACCGTGAGCATAGCTGTGGAGGTGATTTACAAGAGCAAAAACACCGGTGGTATCCGCTACGAGCAGAGGGGTGGAAAGATGTTTTCATAAAAATAATGCACGATATTGGCCTTTGACCAACCACGTGTCCCTCGGCGGCTTTTGAAAACCATGTATGTTGCCTTTTTTTGGGACGTTAAAGTCCGGAGAGGAAAAAAATCGCGAAACTCAACTACGTACTATATGGATCATCGATTGCAATGCGATAAATTGTGGACCGATTGATCCGATCGGCACTTGAGGCAAGGTAAGTTCAACCTTTCAGTGGGACCCTTTGTGTTGTTGTTGTGTATTAATCGAAAGCCAAGGGTTAATTAAAGTTTAATGTGTGAAGTTGGTCGGTGAAGTTCGATGAACGTTGTTATATGTTGTGGAGAGGGGTTTTGTTATACGATATAATCATTTTATACGTCGGACCTGTACTTAGTATTAATGCGAACTTAGGAGAAAGCGCTATATTATGGGGTTGGCTTTACTTAAATTCTGAAAAGCTCTTTATTAAATTATGCACCAAGAGTATGAGTGCGATCATATATGCGGGTGGCGTAAGGTTTGAACCCTAGAAGCGTAGAAGAGTTGAATGCATAAAATCTTGTGACGTGAGTACATATATATTTATAAGGTGTGCTAAGGGTTTTAGACGGGCCTTTTTGTACGATATATAAGGGAGGAGATTTCGATGGTAATTCGAGCGCTTTTATTAAAAAAGGAGTCCCGAGATTATAATATAAGGTATGTATATATGGTGCTGTGCGCGTTGGAATAAAAATGCCAAAGAGTATATTATATGTATTGAGGGTTTATGCCCTTTGAAGGAAAAAGCTCACGACTAGAAGAGCTTGTCGGATTTAAAATTGGATTGGGTACAAAGGTGTGCAGGAAGGTGTTTTTGTTGAAATAGGGATTTTAATTTAACATCTCAAATCTCGTATTTGAGATATTAAATATTTTCAAATTTATTTTTACATTTCCAGCCCGAATTTAGAACCCTTTGAGATTTCCGGATTGTGGAGTTAGATTGGCCAATGGGTCTTGAATGCATTTGAGACTCATATTTTGAGATAGAACAAAAGAACTGAGACTATGGGCTTTACTGCACCCATAGTGCTCATCTGAGCTTGAATTGAAACAACTACTTTGAAATTCTTATTTTGAAATGCACATGTCTTTTGAAAAAAGTGATGAGAAGTTGGGTTTTAAATATGTTTAACAAAAAATTTGACAGATTTTGATTTGACATGCGGTGAAGGTCTCCGGATGAGAAAAATATGGAATTGAAGACACGGAGTCTTGAAGATTGCAGCGAGGTAGAGATGCGGTCGCCAGGTGATAAAAGAAGCAAGATCATTCGTGGATCTTGAGAGGTGAGTTGATGAGCCTTATTTGAACTCTAGTTTGAAGGTATTGTTTGTCAGAATCGCAGAGTGCAAGACAATTGAGGAATATTCGTAGAAGCATATCACGGCTTTGAGAGAAGTGATAAGAGGAAGTCCTGCAAGGGATTTTGAGAGTGCGGAAAGAGTGTGGTAGAAACTCAGAAGATTCCCAAGCTGAGGGTTGGATGAAGGAAGAACAAAAGGTGTTCTTGAGAGAAGTTGCGAGTGAAGCCTGAGAGAGCGAAGAGAGTGATCGAGAAGGTTCCGTATGAGAGGGCAGGGTACTTGCCAAAATCCGGATCCGGAGGAAGGGATTGGTGAGTAGAGTTGCAGAAAAGAGAAGCTTGCTATTGCGGAGAGCTTAGTGCGGCTTGTGGGTGAAGAAATATTAGAGGAGAAAATGGCTACTGACGGCCACACCAAAAATTGTAGAGGTTACGAGAGAGGCCACAACGAGAAGAGTGAGGGAAGATGCCAAAGCAATTGGCATGAGGAAGAGACTCATTGATGAAGAGTATTGGAAAGAGATGGGCGAGATCAATAAGCAACTTGATGAACTAGAGAGGATGATAAAGGAAAATCGAGAGAAGGTGGTTGAATCATGAAGAATAAGGTAAAGTGGTAGAGGCCACAAAGGAAGAAGGGGCGGATGATAAATGCTCAACGGGAAGAAGAAATGTCTCATAATGATTGAGTATTTGGAGAAGAACTTGGATACTAGAGCTTCAAGTGGGACCAAGGGGTCCAAGAGCCTTACATACGACATATTTTGTATGTTTGTACGGGAAAAGCCATGTGAAGCTGAACAAGCTACTTGACGTGTTTTCACTAAGGAAAGGAAAAATGGAGTAGTTACATGTTTTGAAGGTATCCATGCACGATTGGAGACAGAATTCTTCTTTCCAACATATTGGAAGCGAGAGGAGATTTAGTTTATGATATTGGCACAGCAGCTGGAAGTTGGAAAACTTGAAGAAATTGAAGAAGAGACCATTGGAGAATCTGCGAAGCATATGGAAGACTTGGGACGACAAGAAGAGTTGATGATTGATTCATCGAATGAGACCATGAGGTCTTATGCTTTTAAAATTGACAAGTTGTGTATGAATGCGGGTATTAATGAAGGCAAGTTCATAGTGATGGAACTATGATAGATGAAGCTAATTGTTTCCAAGCAAGATATGATGAGTATCTTTCGAGGATGAAGAGACAGATTGAATTATTCTGCGTGAGAAGGAGTTCATTAATTCCTTATTTTATAGAAAGAGGTTGTTTTCAATGAGGTTGGTGATGATGAATTTTTCATTAATGCTAATAATGACAAAATTATTTTTTTAAATGGCCAAGTGAAGAGTGATGGGACGATTGGCAGCTGAGTTTCGAGAGATGGGAAATCGAATTCCATTCTGATGACGGCTAAGAGATAGTGACAACAAAATATAGTGAAGATTGTGAAGATGTTTTCTCGGATGAGATGCCAAGATTGTGACTCGAAGTAAGTGTTCTGGAGTAGAGGATAGAACCACGGAGGAAAAGATGTTCGATACGGTAAAGGTGAGAGATGATTGAAGATGAGAGAGTTCATTTTTATGACCTAGGGCGAGGAGACATCCTTGCAATTGATGATGCGAGAAGGGAGACTGGTAGCGAGTCTCAAGAAGAATTTGTTTTGAACGATTGGAATCAAACACAGGCGATGTCGATGATGGAGAAGAAAGAGAATTGTAGGATAGCATACGAGATGTTGGCGGAGCGAGAGAAAACCTTTGAGGCCTTGTGAATTTTGTTTTGACAATTGTTTGATGAATGTAGATCTTGTTGGTGATGGAGATAAGTTGACGACGCATGAGCAAATCAATTGAAAGAGAAGGAGAATTCTGTGGGAGATTTTAAACCATGGAATGGAGGAATTGAGTTGCTAGAAAGCATGTTGAATCGGCGAGATTCTATGTCAAGAAGGGAAACCTCAATTTCAAAAATTCGGGTATTGCGGAGAAATGAAGATGCAGATAGTCATGTCTCATGCGCAGAAATTTGTTACTATTAGTAGCGGGAAGAAGCTGAAAGCTTGTTCGAATAGCCAAAGGAAGATTGGAGAGAAGGTTGTATGGAAGACTTTCGGAGGCTACTACAACAATGGGAATTTGGAGTTTTAATCGATAGAAGATGAAATCTCTCTGGTGTTTGAAAAGACTTGTGGTGATTAGCGGGAGATCATTCAAGAATAAAGAAGGAAATTGTTGAAGATTGCCCTAGGGAAGAAGACAAAGAACATCTTTGAATTGAAATTACGGTATCTTGCGTTGATGTAGAGAAAAGCACAGAATAAAATGGCAGAATAGTAGCTTGGAGTGTTCTGCGGAAGAAATATCGGGGCAACAACCTGAAGTGTTGCCGAGAAGAGGAAGAAAGAGAGACAAAGGTATTATAATTTTGATGTTTGGTTCCCTGATTGCGAGATGCTCTGAAGGAAGGACTAAGGCATGTTTAGTCCAAAAAGTAATAGAAGAGATGAGGATGATGACTTTGAAATTCAAATACCGATGCGAAGATTTGCAAAGGCAGTAGAGAAGTTGTCATGAGTGACAATCAAGAAAAGTTTTCTTTGTTGCGGAAGAGCAAGAGGGTATGGATGATTGGGTGGTGAATAGGGCGAGAAGTAAGAACTAAAAGGTAAAATCTCGGCAAGCCAGAAGAGCTCAACGATTTAAAAATGCTAGAACTACGGCAAGAGATCAGCAATTGATAGCAGAGTAAAACTAAAGAAATGAAAGTGCGACAAACGAAGTAAGAGTCCAGCAATCGAGAGAAATATTAGGTGAAGAGAAATAGCATAGATAAGAAAATTGATGCATGGAAGATACCTCGAAAGAGGGACGAGCGGCAAGGGAGATGACCAGCGAGTAACGAGAAGAAGGCAGTCCTGAGGCTCGGCGAAGAGCATAACAAGTGCAAAGATGCGGACCAAGACATGGAAGCACGGGAGGGAATACAAGATCGAACAACTGCAGCAAATGGTTAGTTGCCGAACAGCATGTGGGATCCATGAAGATAAAGATGAAAGCACATGATTGAGGAGATCATGAACTATTTTAACTTCGGGGAGTACGATGCAGGGGCATTAGGCTCAAGACAATCCTTGTACATAAATAAACATAAAGGGGGTCTCATTTTTTTGGTTCCCCATGTAATTATTAATAGTTGATTTATTTTTTAACTAATTGGGGAGGAAAATGTAACTTCCCGAATGATTAGTGGGAATAGGAAGGGAGACGAAGTCCATCTCTTGTCCGTCGATATAGTTGAGGCTAAAATTAGGATTGTAGGAATTGTAGAGTTTTATTGAGCGTTGAGGGAATATTTAACAATTTATGTTAATTATTTAAATAAGTCTCTATGGAAGAGACCTCACGAGAGAATTGATAGAAAGCTGCACTAGGTGCATAGAACTATATAGGAGACAAAGTAGAGGAGAAGGGAGCCAATTGATCGAAGATGCCGCGGCCGGCTAAAAGCTTGTAAGTAAATCCACTTGCATAAATGAGAAAATTTTTATAGTATTTATGTGTAATTTTTTAAGAGTTAATCCTATTTGAATATATGTATGTGTCCTCGATGAAGTGTAATTGAGTTCAAATTCAATAAGCAAGAGTATGAAAATTTGAGTGGTAGAAACCGTGTTAAGAGCCAGTGATAATAGACCATGTCAATGAGTGATTGTGTGACGATGTCGTGGTGGAGAATCATATATAATTGAATTCTATGTGTTAAGTTGGTTTTAATTGGGGTATCATTCCCTGTGTGAAATGGTTTCTCTTATTGTCCAAAGGCAATTGAATTCGGGGATTTCTGTGTATTGATTAAAATTCGTTGTCTCGACATGACTAGTTCTATGATAAGGGATGATGAGGTTCAGAAATATGTACCCAAATTATTTATTGAATAATGAGACCGAGTTGTAAAATGAGGAGCAATGACATATTCCGGGCATATGCGTAAGGGTTGAAAATTGAGGTGAGTCTCAATCATTGCGAGAGAGAATTCATATACAAGGTTGATGCATCGGTCTGGATGTCGATGCTTCTAATACCTAGATCATCTACTCAATGGAGGGTATTTTCCATATAATATAGGGAATGTTCGATTAGGTGTTAATCACGCAAGGGCTCGGGGACGGAGTTACGGCCCATAAGTAGAGCGGTGTGCCTATGTGATGGGAATCCCTTGACATTGTTGAAGAACCAAATTTGTGCAAGAGGATGTGTGGAACGAAGCGCACAATCTCTAACTAAAGAGTGGATTTAGTTAATTGAAAGTGTTGGCTTGGACGAGCGGTTAAACTTGACCGGGATCTCACCAACACGGCTAACACGGAGATTAACACATGAGGAGCATAATAAAAGAAAGGAATGGAATCGTGATTGATAGTGAATAAGCGGAACCATGATCATAGCAGTGTTTACAAGAGAAAACCCGGTTGTATCACACGAGAAAAGGGGTGGAAAGATGTTTTCATAAAAATAATTCGATATTGGCCTTTGACCAACATGTGTCCTTGAGCGGTTTTTCAAAACCGCGTATGTCGCGTTTTTTTGGGATGTTAAAGTCCGGAGGGAAAAAAATGAGAAACTCAACTACGTCCATCAGTCATCGATTGCAACGCAATAACTTGTGCATTGTTGATCCCGTCGGCGCTTGAGGCAAGGTAAGTTCCTTTGCGGTGGGACCCTTGTTTGGTTGTCATGTATTAATCCGGCCAAGGGTTAATTAAACTTTAATGTGAAGCATTTGGTGGGTGAAGTTCGACGAGCATTGTTATATGTTGTGGAGAGGGTTTGTTATATGATATAATCATTTTATATGCCTGGATGCCTTGGTATTAATCCGAACTTAGGAGATGCACTATGTTACGGGGTTGGCTTTACTTAAAAAATGCGGCTCTATTAAATTATGCCAACGAGAGTATGAGTGCGGTAATATATGTGGGTGGCATAAGGTTTGAACCTTGAAAGTGTAGAAAAGTTGAATGTAAAATCTTGTGACCGATACATATATATTTATAAGGTGTGCTAAGGGTTTTAAGGGCAGACTTTTACGGTATATAAGGGGGAGATTTCGATGGTAATTCGAGAATTTTATAAAAAAAGGGCCAAGATTATAATATAAGATATGTATATATGGTTTTTGCATGTTGGAATAAAAAATACCAAAGAGTATATTATATGTATTGAGGGTTTATGCCCTTTGAAGGAAAACTCCCATGACTAGAAGAGCTTGTCAGATTTAAATTGATTTGGTGAAAGGTGTGGGTAGGTGTTTTTGTCAAGAGGATTTTAATTTAACATCTCAAATCTCCAAATTTGAGATATTAAATATTTCAGGTTTATTTGTTTAAATTTCTAGCCCGAAATTTAGAACCCTTTGAGATTTCAGTTGTGGATTAGATTGGCCAATGGGTCTTGAATGCATTTTAGACTCGGATTTGAGATAGAACAAGAGAAAAAAATTGGGGCCGTAGGTTTACCTTTTACATATGTTAAAGGCTAACTTATTCTTTTTTTATTGTATTTGGTGCGGTATACTTCCTAACCCCAAGGGACGATGTTATTCAACATGTTCTTATTTGATGCCCTCGACGCCTTTCAACGAGGTTACATGATACCCTTTATTTACCCCTTTCGGGAATTTCGTTGCCTTACTTCAACTTTGGTGGCCGAGAGCTTGGGGCTAAGCCTAACCGTGCTCGCCAAGTATCAAATAATGAATCATGGCCATCAAGCCTTTATCCACTTTGGACAAGTTTTTCTCCTATTCAGATTTCTAGCAAACATTGGTAATTTCAATGCGTAGTTTAGCGAGCTACGACTTGAGCCTATGTTAAAATTTTTCCTCCATCTATAGAGAGACTTGATTTAAATGTTTAATGGGACTTCCTTGTCGTTTACATTCTCTACATTCTTATAATTTTTGTTTTATTGTCGCATGCTTTATCCACCCATGACTTGAGTTACATTTTTCACCTTTTTCATCTCATGTTTATCCTATAGGGTTAGAGGAGTGTGTTTTATTTGAGCTTAATGAATATTACGAGTTGATATGATTGGTTTGTCAATTAATTCCATTATGAAAATAAATATTACTTTCATGCCTTTTGAGGCACGCAATACAATATCGTTCTCCTGACTATAAACGATATTCTTGTATTTTACTTGTTTTAATGCGGTCTATCTTTACGATGTAATAATATTTTCTATAATTTACTATGCATGCTACTCTCGAAATTTTCTATTAACCATATTGTAAAAATTGAATACAAAAATAATTCTTCCTTCATCTTCCGGTAACAGTTGTCTATTTCTTTACATTTAGAATGATGTTCGGACCATCTTAGCTTTTGTCCATGTATAGCCCAGATATGGAGGAACGATCGGTTAGGGTCTACGGTTTTCCACCTAGACACGAACTAACGGTTCTCTCTCATTTATAGCTTGATTTTAAAATGAAAAGCTTTCTCCAACCCAATAGTTCGGAACTTGTTGTTTCAATCTTTTCTCACATTTTCCTAATAGTTTTTAGAATTTATCTAGGCGTATTTTTTCAATATGCTTCCTTTGATCCATACACATGGGTCAATTCAAAATAGCGAGATCTCCCAAATGTATTACACATACGTCTTATACCAAGATAAAAGCAGGTTTAAAATCATTCTTTCTTAGTGAAATACAAATTTCCAAATCTTAAAACAACTTGGTCTAAATCTTTCACTGTTTTAAAGTTATACGTCTATTACATCTACAATAAATAAATATGTTTACTTGTCTCATTTTGGACTCTTGTTGATTATTTCCTCCAAACCATAAGAGAAGGCGGTACATCCTCCTCTTCCCCTATGCTCCACACTTAGAAGTATAGGTTGACGAGGATTTCTAGAGAGACATCGGGACCCCAAGTTCGGTCTATTTTCCGGAAATCTTCAAGAATGTTGAGTGTTTCCATGGGCCTCTACTAGCTTAGGAAATTCTTCACTTTTTTTCTTTTTCCTTCCTTACTTATTGAACGAACCCCTTTTCCTCAACGAGATGTAGCTTTATCATCAAAGGAAAAGGTAACTATCCAAAACTATTCAGAAAGCACTTCTCAATTCTTGGAATAATTTTACCATCGGTCTTTTAATTTTATGGAACCACTTTTTCCATAACTAATTTTATTTCAAACAGAAAAAAAATTAATCCTTTTTCCATCAAATAATATTTCTCAAATAAATTTAAATGTTTTAGTTTCTTCAAAAAAATAAAATGGCATAACAAATAGTTAAACAAATAGTTAACATGGCTTCGATTGTCACAACTTCCCCCTGGAAGTAAACATGGTCCTCGGTGTTTCATCAACTCAAAAATAATTTAATATAAGCCTCACGAACAAATCCTTCTTCTTCTTGTGTAGCCTCATTTGAGATGAGGTGCTTCCTGCACACTTGAACACAGGTGATGGCTCACCTCAACGTAGTTTCTCTCCGGTCGGTATACATTGAGGTTTGACCGGAAAATTTTCATCCAACTCTACACTGCAATCGAAGAAAAACTCTAATTAAATTCTCATAAAAATTTATACTTCAAGAAAGGATTTTTTAATATTATCCTACATTAATTGTTTGCCACAAGATTACATGCTTCGGATCATGCACATATCGCTTTAGTAAGGATACATGGAACACGTTGTACTCGAATATAGTTGGGTAAAACTCCAATCGGTATACACGCCCCCACCCTTTCTAATACTTGGAATAGTCCGCAGAACACGGGTGCTTGTGCTTGTAGAATGCCATAATGTCCTCTTCATTGTTTTAATCCTTACATACACATGATCACCCACTTCAAATTCTTGATAAGTCCTCTTCTTATCCGCATATACCTTCTCTTGATCTTGAGCAACTCTTATATTTTGTCTAATATTTCTTACCTCCAATTTCATCTCGGCCAACGACTGTAGTCAGGATCAACATGGTCACAAGTGGCGGATCCAATTGATAGGTGTGCGACATTGTCGTCCATATAATGCTTCAAAGGGACTCATCTTAAGAGATTCTTGATAAAAAAATTTGTAGGAAAATTATACCAGTGTAAATATTCTTCCCATTTTGTTGGTTGTTACATCACATACATGCACAACATATCCTCCAGACTTGGTTTACCCGCTCGGCTTGTCCATTCGTTTGAGGATGATAAGTGGTCATAACAGAAATTTATTTTGGTCCCCACACCGTGAATAAGGTCTTCCAAAATGCTAAATTAAACTTCACATCTCTATCCGATAGCGTGTTTGGTATGCCATGCGCTGATCTCTCTCATAAAAATATATGCTATTTATACGAGTTTTGTAAGTATACTTGTTATAAAAAATGTTTTTTGTTGTGGTATATCAAATACCACCATAATGGAGTCATTGTTCCTTTTTTATCATGGTATACTAGTAATGAATTCTAGAGATATGACCTCCCATTTCCATTCGAATGCGGTATTGGCTACAATAAATCCGAATCACATGTTGATGCTCACCTTAACCTATTGACACTCCAAGCATTTGTTTAAATATTATGCAATGTTTTTAACGCATACCGAATAAAAATAAGTTTTTTCTAATTGCGGTCAACATTTTATGGTATCCTGGGTGTCTTGAATAATTTCTATAGTCATATTCATTCATGATCATCTCCTTCAAATCCATTCAATTTGGAATATATTTATTTTTCCTTAAATGTTCTGAAAGTGATCTTTGCTAACTACTGTAGTCAAAGGATTTTCTTACTTTTTCCTCCTCAGTAGCTTCCATAAAATTTGGCATTTGAGATCTTGAAACTTCCTCTTTTTCTTAATATAGAAATTTACATTCGAGCTAAGTTATAGAAAAATTCTACAAACAAAAATCTGATTGCAGCAGCGTCATTGCCACATGGTTTTATTTACCTTTTACATGCCAAATACAATGTCAAATTCACTTAGGAAAGCATTCCATCTTTCTTGAAGAGAGTTTAGGCAAGCTTGCTTAAAGTAGTGGTTAGGCTACGTATTCGGTATTTAACACAAACCTCTTTCCTAGCAAGTAGTTCCTCCACACCTAGAGTGCATGCACTACCCATTGTTAGCTCTGGGTCATGGTGAATATCTTTGTTCATGCTCTTTTAATTTCTAGATTCATAGGAAAACACTTTTTCCTTCTTGCCATAAAACTACTCCAACCCCTTCTTTACGAGGAATCTACAAACCTCAAACTCTTTGTTGGGGTCAAATACCCTCAACACGGGCGATGTGAGTCGATAGATTTTTTAATATTTCAAAGCTGATATGGCATTCATTAGTCCACTTAAGTACTTTCCTTCCTCGAGAGTGATTAGATAAATTTGAGAAATTCCCCTCAATGAACGTCGATAATACCCAGCAATCCCATAAATAATTGGATATCTCTTGCATTTGATTCACCATTCCATAGCCATCTTAATTTTATCTAGATCAACCACTATTTCCTCGGCTGAAATAACATGGCTAGATCTTTTGGTTCTTCCTTGAAGAAATCACATTTCTTGAACTTGGCGTACATGTGATGTTTCCTTAACATCTCCAACACTATTCTTAAGTGCTCCTTGTGCTCTTACTTGATTCTTTGAATAAATTAAAATATAGTTGATAAATATAAACACAAAGCATCCCGAAGGGGTGAATTATACCATGCATCGGCTAAAAAATGTTCTTTGGTGCATTATTTAGATTGAAGGGTAGTACCACAAACTCATAATTCCCGTATCTAATACGCTTTCTGATCTTGTAGATATCCTCATCCTTTATCCCAGGATCTGGTGATACCCATACCTTAAGTACATTTTTGAAAATACTGCGGTCCCCTTCACTGATCAAATAGGTCATCAATCCAAGGTAAGGGATATTTGTTTTTTATTATTAGGTTTATTGAGCTGTCCTATAATCCATGCACATTGTCGCATGCAGTTCATGTCTTCTTTACAAACAACAACGGTGCTCCCCGAGGGGACATGCTCGGTCAGATATTGCCTTTTCCAACAAATCCTATCGTTATGGCTTTAATTCGATTGGCTCAGAATACTCTGATATGGGTATGGGGCCCTCTAAAATGGTGATGCTCTTGACATTAGCTCCAATGGTGAAATCAATATCTCTTCTTGGGAGAGTATTTTAAGAGTGCACATCTTCATGGAAATAAATTCATGAAGTCTTGTACCAACACAGTATGTTCTCCATCTTCAGAGTCTTCTCCTTGGAGTTGGCATAATCCACTTGGATGGCTAAACATCTTTATCCCTTCCTCATACATATATTCATTTGGGATGTTGTAATAGGACATAGTTGTAGTGGTTTTCTTGATTCCTAAATCTCTTTCGAGTTCCATCTTGAATCTTATAATATATAATATTTTCTTTACAATCACCAATGTCTAATGTTTCTCTAGCCAATCCATGCCAGTACATCATAGGACCCTAATGGAAGTATTCCCGAGGGTCCATGTTTAAGCACTACTTTCAATTTCCAATGTACGGTTTGGAATTTTGGCACTTACCTTTCTTTTTTCACACTGTGGCTAGGTTGTACCATCCAAGGATTTCTAAATTTCGACTTTTTTAGTTTACACATATTTCTACTATTTTTGGGTTTACATAACTTAACCTTGCACTTGGGTAAAACAAAATAGGTACACGAGAGTAGCTTGCCTTCCAACTCTATCATTGTTGGTTGATAATTTTCTTGAGGATCTTCCAAGGATGCATTGATTTTGGGTATATTTTTGGGCTACATCTCCCTCTCGGCTTCATGCATATCGGCAACCATTTCACTTCTTCCTCTTTGTGGGGAAATTTTTTGTAGTAATGAGCACGTCGCGCCCCCAACCACTGAGACATGGTTTTGGGGCTTCTCCTTGCTCGGGTTTGTTGAAGCCTCTTGTAGGCCTCTTCTACGAGGCCATCGGGTTTGTTGGTGGTTTCTTCCAAATTGTTTGCTCATTACAATTCATGCAGAATTCTTAAAGTTTATATTCCTATAACTTTTGAAATTTGAATTTTTTTCTCTTGTCCTTTTTCTTGGGCATTTACTTAAATTTTCCCAATTCTCCTTTTTCCATGGACTACGATAGCACATTCTTTCCTTATCAATTGCTTCATCCATGGTCCTTGAATTAATGAATTGAATTCGTTCCTTCATGTGGGTTGGAAAAAATACTTAAGAATCATCGAAACTTAGTGTTTTCATCCCTTAGATAAGGAACATATCTTAATATGGAAGTGAACTTGGTTATGTACTCATCCATTGTCATTTGACCCAAGTCCAAATCATGGAATTATCTAGATTTTTCATCATAGAAACGTTTTGTAAAATTATTTGTCTTTAAAGTATTGTTGGAACGAATCTAATGTCACTTATTGATCTTCAATGTTGTGAACATTCTTTACTTCCCTCCTACCATAGGATGGCCTTTTCTCTCAAGCTGGTAGATGACAAATGCGGCTTTAATGTTGCTACTATACTCGTAGCCTTGGAAGTACTTTTTGATATTAATTAGCTGAACCTTTTGCCACCTCTTTAGCTTCTCCATTGAACCTAGGTGGTTTTATCTTCCGGAACTCACCTTGTAGTTCCACCTTTTGTTTCTTAATTTCTGCTAATCCGACACATTACGGACTCAACCTCATTGTATTTTTTGTTCTTATTTCTTCGTTGTGAATGGCTTATGTCCATTCTTTCGATGTGGTTTGTTCCTTGGCCCGTCGTCCATTTTCTTCTTACATGTCCCTATCGAGTGCGAGTTTGTAACACCCCACGATTGTGTTTCTCGAAAGGATCTTAAGTATCATTTTTTGCTCTTGCATCGGTGTTCGTTGTCACTTCTATCTCAAACCATTTATTCCTCCAATTTCTACAGTGCCAACGGTATCTTGGTTTTGGTTCTACGCTCCTCTAGCGATCTACTAGTCTACGGGTGCTAATCCACCCTCAGCTAAATCCACATTTCGGGACTCATAGGGTTGGGGTGTAGGTTCCCCGATATTTCGAGGTGTTTTTTTGTCTCACTCCCCTTCTCATATTGTATTTGTAATACTATTTATTTATAATGCATCATTATAAACAAAATTTATCATGTTAGGTGACCCCTAGGGTCCCGAAGCATGCGAATGCGCTACGATACCACTTGTAACATTCATCACAACAAAAAGAAAGATTAATAATATTCTCGCTTTAATTTCTGCGATATATATATATATATATATATGCTATTTACGGAACTATGGTCCATCATACACATAAGCATGTTGTATTTCAATTTAATTTCTTAAACACGCATTTATATATCATACGATAAAACTATGGATAGCATTATTAAACGGAGATATTTCACATATAACTATGTAAAGACACTAGGTAACTTGTTTGGATAGATGTGCACTTAAATTTTGTATCAATAATTTATAGCTTATGGGACGGTTATAATGGCAATCACATTTCTCGGTTAATCATACACCTTGATCATTGGGAATCTATTCCAGACATTTACTCCTACGGCTTTTCTCCCCTTCGGGTTGTACCCTCATCGTATGAGGCCACATGCCTACTCATCCTCCATTCATTCTAGCATCTTGGGTTCCACGATGGAGGGTTAGAGGGAAAATACTAGGGTGTTGCCTTGAGGGAAACCCTAGCAGATTTTTCCCTCATTTTCATTTCTCTCAGATCCTTGTCTACAATTTCACGGCGGTATGGAGGTTTCTTCGAGTAAATGTCCTTCTTAAAATAAAAACAGTTCCTTATTCCACTATTTGGTAAGCAACACTTCATCCTTCGAGTCATCGTATTGTTGTTTTCTACCCAATCCTAGATTTTTTTTCCATTGGGTTTAATATCTGTATTTGTATTGCCTTCTCATTTAGTTTACATTATCCTCACAATGGTAACTTGTATTTTTATAGAGGTTTGGAGCTTGAGATAATGCTAAGGCACTCCAAATACTTTCTTAGTAGCTTCTCCTTTGTCGCTACAAGTATATGTTGTATTGGTTTTAGTTTTCATTAAACACGTTTGGAACACACGAGCCTATGGCTTGCATCATTTTAGAACGAGTTTAACCTTCACCTTGTTTCTCTGATTGTTTTGATCCAAGCTTGTAGATGTGGTCTTCATCGAGTTCGCAACTCGATCTCTACCTTAATTTCTTATTTTCATAATTGTTCTCCATGTCATTGAGATAACTTATTATTTTTTTATTGTATTTGGTACGGTATAACTTCCTAACCCCAAATGCCAAGGTTACTCCAACATGTTCTTATTTGATGCCCTCGATGCCTTTCAACAATGCTACTTTGATACCCTTTCTTTACCCCTTTCGGGTATTATGTTTCCTTGCTTATACTTTGGTGGTCGAGAACTCGGGGGCTAAAAGCCTAACCCCTAAACCCTTGTGCTCCACCTAAGAAGAATAGGGTGACCAGGATGTTTCTAGAGCCTTAGGAACCCATATCCGAGTCTATTTTTCCGGAAATATTGAGGAACATTTAGTGTTTCCCCTTGGTGTCTACCGGCTCGGGGAAATTCTTCATTCTCTTCCTTTTCCTTCATGTTCTTTTGAATAGAACCCCCTTTTCTCTCTCAGATGTACCTTTATCCTCAAACGAAAAGATAAATGTCCAAGAATTTTCAACCACTTCTCGAGTTCTTGGAATACTTTTACCATCACTCTTTTAATTTTATGTAACCAATTTTCCATAACTAATTTTATTTTCAACGAAGAAAAAATTAATCCTTATTCATCAAATAATATTTCTCAAAGAATATAAAATGTTTTAGTTTCTTCCAAACAAATAAAGTTACATAACAACTAGTTAAACAACTAGTTAACACTTAAGTGAGTTGTCATATTTAATGAATTTTGTTGTTATTTGATGGGGTTGCATGGTGGGAGTAAATTGATATTAATGGCTTTCATATTTATTACATTTCATGTTTTATGTTCTTATCTTTCTTACAATAAGTTTCATGTTATTATGTTCCAACTTTTTTTATTTCTTCCCTCATCATAAAGATGGAATGTGTAATTCAAGTCAAAAATATCAACATGAATATCCTATACATAATGAATCTAAAGCCATTAAAATCAACTTTTATTATTTTTTCAGCTACTTTATTCTTCCATTACATATCAATTGGTACTAAACTTGGGTTTTGTAACTTTACATAGTGAATCAATGTGCTTCTTTTCCAAGCTTATTTAGCCATTATAAGGATTGATTCTCTTCTTCTTCTTTAATATTTCATTGCCATTAATGAGATACATTCCAATATTTAGGAATTCATAAGTATTATAGTGATTTTAGCTATCTATATACAACCATAATAGTGTCATATGTGACACCTCCTGAAAAAATAACAAATTGATGTTGTCTCTCTCACAAAGCTATGGATGTGTAATTTTCTAGCAACAATAGTTTATTCATAAAAATATCAACTTATCTAGTTGCAAAGTCACGTTATCTACTATAATTTACCAGATATATTAACTTATTTACTGACATGACCAATAATCATAAAAAGCTAGTAACAAATCATAAACATAAATACAAATATTTATCTAAGAAAACCTCAAATGCGGGGCAAAACCCAACCAATGAAATTTCATTAACCAGCACAGCCCAAAAACAACGGCGATCCGCCCGGAGTGAGCCTTCACTACTCACCTCTGGGCACAGCTTACAATGAAGTCTTCGGCCTTTTATAGGCTCCATTACACGTGATACCATGAGAAAAAAACCATGGGTGCACAATACCATGTACCCCAAAACTACTAGATTGTTTAAAACTTGGTCAACCTTGAATGTAACCACGATTCAATTTACCTAACATTCCCCCTTAAACTTGACTTGGGGATTATTGACTAAATCCAACCAAAAAGCGCTAAGTGAGATAATTATAGCCCTTTCCCTTCAAATTTTTTACCAAGGATAGTTGTTAACTTGGGAATCTATCACCTAGGTCTAACCCGAGAATTTACCATTGATTACCCGAGTACGCATGCCATATCGGTTCTTACAACAATATGCCCATTTACATGTAAAAATTAACTCCATTATAATATATATATATATACATCCTTTCTCACTTTAACATAATCTCCCATCCTAAGTGTTTGTACCGAATTTTTAATACTTACGTGAATAAGTACAAACCCACATAGGGTTGGTGCCATGCCACTTTTTTGATCCCACGAGAGAAACCATCCAATATAATTTTTAAAGTCGTTCTCATCATTCAAATGATGCCTGATTTAACTTACCTTGTGATATGGACCCGCTACTTAGTGCTTCCACATATGTCTTTGCGAGGCTACTAAGAATATAGTGATAGACTATCCTTTCTAGATTATTTCCATGGGGTCTTCCATAGATGATTAACCACGAAATTTGCACAATCACCAACCGAAAAATCATTCCTCGTATATTCTTTCAAGCAAGAATTCAGCGAGTTAAAATACAATCGATCCGCAAATTAGTGCTCACGTTCTTGCCCTCGGTCACACTAATTTATGTATATGTCATAGTACATATACGAAATCATAGACATATCTTTTTATTGTGTGTATCTTCCTATAAAATCCTTTCACTCCACCACACTTTGTAATTATCTGCGATAGGTGAGCCATCGTGTACGCATCCGACGGAGATATTTGATTGTCATTTGCTTCGCTCAAATCTCACGGATCCACCATATTCGATACCGCCTAAGACATCACCATGCCCGCATGGGAATTATACCCATTAATGCATAAGTCCGGCGCCCTTTGAAGCTAAAAAACGGATATAAAATTTCCTTGTAAAAAGTATGGTAATTTCTAGTCAATCTAGGCCATTCATTAGGCGGATAGTTTGATGGTAGAAGTTATGTTTAGTTTAGGTTTTTTTGCCCTAGAAGGCAACCCCTCTCTTCGTATGAGGGGTATTGTATTGCGATTGTGTATTACATGTGTATTCTTTGAGCGAAATAGATGGGGAGACTATGAGAGAGAACAAAAGGATATTACAATGGATCTCTTGTAGTTTTTTTATCTTCATTTGCTAAATAATAGAAAGGAAGAATTTAAGGTGTTCGGGGTGGACATAGCCCAAACTAGGTGAAACACGTATATACGTATCTCACGGTTTTATGTGTTTTGTGTGCTTGCATTTTCCACATATTTTATGCGTTTCATTGCTCCATAATATATAATTCTCTAACATTATCAATCAGATAATGAAGGAAATAGTAAATTTTGTAGAGAAAAGGGCTCCAAAATAACACCTCCATCTAGACTACATTAGCCTCAACCACATCTATTCTAACACTTCTACTGTGTGTTGATAAAATTTCTTAATACCAATCCTTCATTAAATGTGAATACATTCAATTCTATTCATTAAAAAAATATTTTCAAATGAAAAAGAAAATTTCTTGAATTATTCAATAATATATATATATATATATATATATATATATATATATATGGAAACAAAAATAAGATAACGTAACTAACGAGATTATTACATTATCATCATCCCAAATTTTCCCCAATAAAATAAATATAGTATTTTAAACATTTATTGAATATTTGAAAAGTATCATGAATCTACTCTAAGAATTGTCAATTTACATGCTAAAAAATTCATGCTAAAATGAGAACCTAAATTAATAATGAGCACCCCTCTACTCTTTGGTTTTGAGGCTTCATAAGCACAACCTTTGTGGGTCGAAGGGGGTGTATTGTAGTGGTTTGGTTGTGTAGGGTTCATTCCCACACATAGGAGTTTGTGTGATGGGAATGCAGAGCCATTTTGAGAAAGGCATTTGGTCTTTGAGTGAGGGAAGCCAATTGGTCAACATTGAGTCTTATTTATGTTATCATTTGTTTGACATTGACTCTGGGGATATTTGGGATGAGCGTATTGTGGGTTATTAGTGATCATAATAGTGGTGGTATTTTGGGATAGTCGATGCAACCCTTATTTACTCTAGCCCCATGCAACAACAACATGTGTGAACCCATCAATGTGTAGTGCCACTCAGCCATGAGTTAACAAACCTAGGGGATAATTGAGACATGGGGGAAGAGGTGGTTCCACAACAAGTTGCGTCTCCGAGTAGAATTTTGACACATAGGAAATAGTTAAGTATAACCTGGTCTAGCATAGTGCTAGGTAAAGTGTGTTTCTTTACTATGTACATTGTAACTTATAATCCTAATGGTCATGATATCTATTGATACGACGGTTCACTCTCTCCTCGGTATTACTGGGACACTTGATCCATGGCTTAATACACGATTGATCCATGATCTCTATTTAAAAGAGCATGGAGGGTCATTTTTGCGGTAACTGACTTTATGAGAGAATATTACGTGAAATTTTGTTTTCTTTCTTTATATTAATAAATTTGCCTCAAGTGGTTGCATTGGCTCTGGGTACTGGAATAGTTTCGATACTTCGAGGGTTTTAACCACGTCAAATGCGGTGTATTGATACGCTCATATATTTGTTAGTGATGAGATTTGGTGTTTGATATAACGAACTTACCTGTAAATTCTTACATGGCATAATAGCTATTTTCGGTATCCATTGTTGATCAAATACGAAGCCGGTTTGTTGCCTAACATTGTCATTTTCCGGATGTAATATTTCTAACCACTTAGGGCCGGGAGAAGCTGCTTTGTGTGTACGGAGCCTCTATTCGATGATGAACCCCTTTCATTTCATGCGAAAATGTTTTTTCAGTTGCCCAAGTTATGTCATTTTAGATCTAGAGGTATAATGCATTTTTGATTATATTTATTAATCTCTCTGTTTATTTTGGTTTATGATATTTTTTTATTTATATATATATACCCTCTTCTTTGCATATTCTCTTTGATCTGCGATGTGTGTAATATCGAAGCCAAGCCGGAGAAATAGGAAGACGAGATTTTTCTTGTATTATGCTCTTTCCCCATGGTCATGTCATGTTGGGAAATAAAAAATAGCAAGAAAAAATGTACGGTGTGAGACAAACTAAACGGAAAGCTATTTTTTTCCCATAAGGTTTGTAATGTCCCTAGTGCCTGATTTGTGAATTTGTTTTTTGCAAGAAAAAGCATAGACACCCAAGACCTTCCTCTTTCAAACAATTGTAGAATCCTTTTACTAGCTCACTTGGTGTAAAGTTACTTTATGAGAATAGAGGTCTTGGGGTTCAAGTCTTTCTCAAGCTTTTTTTCTAGAAAATATTTTTGTTTAAGTAACTTTTCCTTAAAAATATATTTGTGGGTACTTTCTTTCTAAAATAAAAGGAGCTTTAGCTAAAAAGCATATGTAAAAGTAACATTGTAAAATGACTCTCACTTATTTATAAAAGTGGGTCACATAAAGTAGTATTTTTTTAAGTAAGCTTATTATATTAAGTTTGGAAAGAGCGACAAGGGGGCGTGTTTAAAGTACAACTTCATCATCGAAATTCCAACCTATCACCTAACTACTCGAGTATCTACTACAATTTTTTTTCAAAAATGCATAACTTCTTCATTGACCATTTTCAAAGCCATTTTTTTAGCGGCTAATGTTTAGAGATCTTTCCATTAGAGTAGTTAGTTCAAAATTTTCAACCCGGGTTTTTAAAAATGCAAAGTGCATGCCTCGTTATTCTTAACAACACCAAATATTTCCGTGGGTATCCTACATGGCACATACTTAGAAGTAAAAGGCTTTATAGAATAGCCACATGACAAGAATCTCAGCCTACCAATGTAGATAAAGTGGCTAAATGGGAAAGTAAACAAGATCAAGAACGAGGGTTGATAGAAATATCCATCATTCAAGATCATAGTTCATATCCAAGAAATTGAATCCCCACTAGCGAAGCTATGAAAATTCTAAATATTGTTTGGCATTAAAAATTAAATTAAGGTCACGAGATTGAAAATGAATTTCTTACTTTGGACCCCAATAACTTATCCTCTATTGAGATTTTTTTTAATTCAAGACCATGGAGCTTATTTTAGAAGGTTTATGGTCAAAAAAAGAAGATGGTAGCCTTATGTATTCCATTCTTTCTAATCTAGGCCATGCATACTACTGTATTTGTTTCACCTTCCATTCAACTAAAGCCCTCTTTTCTAAAGGAACAACTTACAAAGTCCCCCCTCTTTTTGATGCCTTTTGTGATTCTTTGATAAGGAGCAAAAGAAAAAATCTTACACCTTGGTCGTATTAATACTAGAAACATGAAATCCTTAGCAGCCCAACAAAAACCATATCAAAATAATTCTAGAAGAAGAAGCATCTAAAAATAATGGTCATAAACGAAACAAGGCTCTTAAGAAATTTTGATATAAAACTAAAAAATCAACTCAAAAAAATGATAAGGAAACTAAAAACAAAGGGAAGAATACATATAGACATTGCAAATTTTGTAATCATGATGGCCACATAGATTCAAAAATTTTTAAGAAGATGGAAGCTTTGGAAGCGACAATGAAGAATCACAACATCAATTTGGATAACTCTTCAACTTCATCTTCAGAAATGGAACTTTATTGGTTTTCAAGCATAAAGATATGGTTATGCATTGAATGTATCTTATTCTTATCATTATCATGAGTGGCTCATTAATTCTAGAGCTCTCTTATACCACGGCCAAAACTAAAGCCATGTGTTCTTCCAAATGATTGTAACACCAAAATATTTGTGTTGGTGATGATAGATCTCTTAGTGTTATAGTGGAACCATTAATCTAGATAATGGTCAATTTAATGGTGTATTATGTGTTCCTAACTTGTTTTGAAACCTTCTATTTTTTTATCAAATAACTCATTCAAGTGAACGAAAAATAGTAGAGTTATCACATCATGATGTTTTAATTAAGGACTTAAGAGATACTAGACATATTTTAGCGACCGGAATTGTTGAATAAGCTTCAGGTCATCCAAATTGGGATGCAACTACATCAGAATACTATCTTTATTGGCAAACGACATTGTATCTTTGTTCTCTTCCAAAGGAAGAAATCTGTCTATGAAATGGATTGGCTTTAATAAAGTTTGGACTGGGATGAAAAGTAGATAAACATAAACTCATCTTTGGAAAGTAAAGTATTTTCACAATTTCAAGGCATTGACTACACTGAAACCTTTCTCCTCCTCACAAAATGAATTCTATCCACCTTGTTGTTTCCCTTTCGTCGCTCTCCACAATGGGGAATTCATCATATGATGTTAAATCCGCTTCTTACATGGGGATTTTCATGAACAAATATACATGGAAAAACCCTAGATTTATCCGAAAATGACTCTAGCCTTGTTTTTCACCTTAAGAAGTCTTTTATCATCTCAAACAAGCCCCTTGATCTTGAAGGTATGCCAAAATGATGGCCTAGATACGTTTTTTCTAGATGTGGACCCTAATTACACCACTTACACCAATAAAGTGGGTGGGTCCTTAATCGTCCTTTTTCTTTATGTTAATGATCTTATCCTTAATGGTAGATTCAACCATATAAACCATGTAAAGTCTAGCCTCAAAATATGGTTGAAAACATACTTAGGAAAATGAATTATTTTACCCTCAAGTATTGCAATCCAAAGAAGGTATTATCTTCTAGTCCAAGTATGCCTATGATCTTCTATGCCACTTTCACATGGAAGAATATAAGGTAATGCTCGCCTTCCTTAGTCTAGATCTGCTTTCTTACCACTTACTTCAAAGTTGATAAGCAATTTTATACACTAACTTTTACAAAGTTTTGTATCTAAACCATACTCATCAAGGGCTTTCCTCTTCCGTTAGTCTTGTTGCCAGGTCTATGTACAAAATCTCATGAAAGTCACCGGAAATAAAATAAAACAAGGATTGATATCTTCCGAGGCTGGGCCTAAGTTCCGCATTCATTATAGTGCACGAGCATCTCCATTTTTTATTGGTTTCAGATTGCTTTCTACTGGGACAGGACTCCCGATGACCGAAAGTCTAATGCAAAGCAGTGTATCGACTTGGTTCATGACCCATTACATGGTCTTGTAAGAAAATGAAGCCCATCCCTATTTCTTCAATGTAGCGCAGTATTGTGCAGGCATTGAATCCATCAAGAACTTCCTATGTCTTCGCATCCTCACCGAATTTGCCTCATCAACAACATCCAACAACACTTTGGTTTGATAATCAGAGGATATCTTGCAGTTATACAAAGATCTACTGGGGTATCACGCATGAAATGATTGAGCTACACATACACTTCATCAAAAAGCTCATTCATGATCATGTTCTTCAACCGTAGCATTGTTCCAAACAGTGATAAAGTAGAAGTTGATATCTTTAAAAGGCTCTGGAGCAGTAGGCTTGTTTACCAAAATTAATCTATGATTGGTGTTAATGAAAGTTACAATTAAGGGGGAACAGGATCTAATGCCTCCTTCCTTCTCCTATTGTGTCACCTTTGTAAATCCTTCAATCCTATCCCAAGTTTTTCTTAAGGGGGAATGTTAGTATATTCCAAGACATAGAAATCTCCTATTGTCTCACCTTTGTAAATCCTTCAATCCTATCCCAAGTTGTTCTTAAGGGGGTGGTTAGGATATTAAGATGTATAGGAAATAGTTAACCATCACTTGGTCTACCACAAAGAGTTAGGTAAAGTGTTTCTTACTATGCACATTTGTGACTTATAATCCGACGACCGCCGATATTTAATGATTCGGTGATTTAGTCTTCCTGCATTACCGACACTTTGATCTATGGCTTAACACCTAATTGGTCTGTGCGATCTCTATTTAAAGAGCATGAGGGTCATTTGTTCGGGTAACCACTTATGAGATAAGCTTATATAAATTTTCTCTTTCTTTATATTAATAAATTTCCCGAAGTGGTCGTACGTTCGAAGTTGTGGATTATTTCCTCTTCGTAGGTTTTAACCACATCAATATTGGTGTATTAATCCATGATATTTTTGTGAGAGATGACCTTGGTGCTTGATATAAGTACCCACCTTGAAGTTCCTATATATAGCATGTGAGGTGCAACAGGATATCCAACATATTCATGCATGTGGAAGTCAATGTGTTCAACTCAAGCTCTAGGATCACGAAGATACTCATTAATGTGATGGTGGTTCTCGACAGAGAGTATCCATCCGTTCCAAAATCTATTTTTGACTAGACCGAATTCTTATCCATATATGCAACCAATCATTACAAATTTTATACCGTGTTCTCTAACAATGTCTATATTGGCCTCTGAGCAAGCCTCTAATTTTCTCAAATATTGATTCCAATGAAGTTATGCACCCATACATCTTAGAGAATCATCTCGGCATGTGCCACCTCACCTTCACATTCCATACCTTTAGAATTTCCCAGGATATTTGGCTATTGGTTGGACAATCACAGAAGGAAATTATGGCCAACCCCATGAAATGAACACCCTAATGGTGTACTACTGACTCAAATGGGAATTAAATTCAAACATGACTCTGAGAAGTGGAGCCCAACCCTTGGCGAATGAAACCAGGATCACCAAATAAAACTCAAGAGGCCTCCTTTTCATGGAAGCTATGAAACTCCGCAGTGGATGGGCCCCTGAATATAAGGAGATATAATTACACCAATCTAAGAAATTTTCAGTGGATACCCCTGTGAACAAAACCGATGACCTCCCATTTACTTACTAATCTACCCAATTAGTCAAAGAGCCTATCGACAAGGAAATGACCCCAAACCAGCAATGTCCCAAATAACACAAGGGTAGAAAGATATAAATTATTGACCACCGACTCAAGACATGGAAAAATATGTCACAAGAGTCAAACTAAAAATATATAAGATGAATAAATATGAGATTACATAGGCATCAACTAGAATCTATCACAACAATTAGGGAATGAGGAATTAACAACCCAAGGCTGTAACCCCAGAGATCCCTTTGGAGTAAAAATCATTTCAGGAAACCCTCCCGGTCCCTTTTCCACCTACTCTAGACCCCATCCGGAATGGTCCTAAATTTATCCATAGAGTAAAATTAAAACCAAAAAGAAATGAAAAAACATAATAGTAGGGTTACATTCACAATATAGAGAGAACAATCCACCTTAAACCCATGGTCCAAAATGGCGAAAATTCTTCCTTAATTCCCAACCAAGCTCGCCAAGAATAATTGCAACACTTAGATTCATTACCAAGTCCCAAATGCGAACTTTAAAGTCAATTTTAATGTAGACCATTGCAAGATGATCAACCACTATGATGTTACCAAATAAGCCAAAGACTAAGGCTATAAATTCCGATCTCCATCGGCGAGCCTTCTTGTTTTCCCTCCACAAATAAATTATCACCTAGGTTACAAAAACTCAAAATGATTTCATAAAAAAACTTAAAGCCCAAGACTTGGCTTCTATAGATTTCACAAGGTAGAGGTAATTGCCACAGTATGAGCCACATTAAAACCTAGAATTATTACTCGCGTGGGATTACTGGACAACCCCCCGAAACCTCGATTTCCAATCATTTATCCACACCCATCAAGGGAAAATATTTCTTATTTAAAATTTAATTAAATTATTAATAATACATATCTGTATGCTTTATAATTTTTATAATTTAGTTATTTAACGTCACATGTGATAAAATTTCGTTAGGACACAATTTTATCAAAAGAAAAAAAAAATCTTACATATGGGGGGAGATACATACCTTATATATAACCTTTCCATCCTGTATGTAAAAAATCCCATGTGTCTTTGAGTGACAACACAAGGATAAGAAACATGAGCGGGGTTGTGACAATGCCTACCTTTCACTTAATTAAATACAACAATTCCAAAATTCACTTAAATATTATTCTAAAACTAATATATTCATGAGTAATTTATTTAACTATAAAATAATTATCTAATTATCTAAGTAGATTCTATATAGTAATTTTTTATATATGTACAGATTTTAGATTGTGCTCGGTAGCATTGAAACCATAAAAATTGAAAAAATGGAACAAAAGAGCTATTTTTTGCAAGGCGAGGTTTCTAGGCCGTGTAGCGGCGACCCCTCATGATCGTGCATTATAAGGGAATGAAGATCCCATATACATGGTTTCCGTGACCCAAGAGAGGCCTATGTCCAAACATTTGACATGCACTGCCTTTAGAGGAGAAATTAACCCAGCTACAAAGCAGCCCTCTAAATCCACGTACCCCCAATCCTCCAACGATTGTTATGACCATGAATCCATGAAGGCTCTGTACCCCTACATGACCGTGTGAAGGAATGATTATTCCGATCCTAATAAAATGACACCCTTTCCGTGAGGAAAGGGGCGTCATAGACTAAAGGCCATTGAATAATGAGATTAGATCGAGCCACTTTATTTACCGGAAATCTAGCTAAGAACATGATTTTTCTTGATCTAGTAAGCAACAGGTGATATAGGCCACATACCACCCAACAAAAATGCCTTAAGAGGCTACATAGGGAAACCTTCCTCTCATAGTTACTACCCCTATGAACCATCATACCATGCAACCAATCGACCTCTGACAAATCATTGAGAACAAGCTCCCATAGGAACCATTCTATGGGCACTGCATGACCGAGAATCGGCAAGCCCATTCCGTTTCCGAATTTCCATAAACCCCCGTGGGGAAATTTTTTTTTAATATGGGTACATGATATAGAAAGGGTTATAAATCTAAAGCAAAATATCAAGAAAAATTCAAGATACCCTTTTCATTTGCAATCCTTGATCTGTGGTGGAAAATACTTACAAGACTCCCGATCAATCAAGGATTACCCCATATTCCCTGGGTCTACCATATATCTCAATGTAAAACTTAAAGGAGGCATAATGGAACAGGGAAAATATTATGGACCCATAAGGGAGGCCAACACTTCCAAACAAGATCTCCCAAAACCACCCTCATACAGAGATATTTTATAGGGAAAAAACAAAGAAGCTGCACCAACCATACCATCTGAAAACACCCATAGCCCTTACATTGTGGAAAAGCTAAACTACATGCCAGAACTAAACATATACATTCCAGAGATCGATTAACATCCCTCCACATTTGAGTGTCAAGCTATCATATGAAGATTTAACTACTTCTGGCCCAAACCAATGGAGCTCTTTCACTGGATTTTCACAAACTAGACCATGGGCTGTGAAATCCATCTCTATTCTAAAGGGTTTTTCATAGTCAAGTTCTCATCCTCAGAAGCCGAAGACATCATACTCAGGTTTGGACCTTGGTTCTGGGGATCCACAGGGCTTTTCATCACACCATGGTTTCTGCACTTTGATGCAAACGCTATGGATGTAACCAAAATTCCAGTTTGGGTCCAGTTGTAGAACCTTCCGCTTCATTTTTGGAATGAATGTGTTTTAGAAGGTATTGGGAACATCATTGGGAGATTCATCAAAATAGAAACCCAAAAATTGGAGAGAATCTACACCTTCGCACACATTTTCATTGAAGTGGGCCTCAGCAAAGGGCTAACAGAAAGAATTCAACTAGTACAGAAAAAACAAAAATGGACGCAACACCTAGATTAAGAAAACATTGCATTCAGATGCAGAATCTACAGGAAGAATGACCATTTACAAAACACATGCCCAGATTCAAAACAACAAAATAGAAAAGAGAAGAAGACATGGAAATCTAACAAAGGGTGGAAATTACCGCCATGTGGACCAGAGGGGGAGGAAGAAGAAGAAGAGGATGCTTCCAACCCAAATGAGAATAATAATAAAAAAAAAATCGATGTGGGGGCACAAGAAAATGAAATGCAAGATATAAATGAACTAATAAATCAGGTTCAATCGGAAAAGGAACTTGGGGCACTGGACAATGGGGGAAAAAAAAGACACCACTTATCGGATACCTCAGATTTAGACAATGATAATGGAGCACTCACAAAAGAAAACCATCTCGCCCTTATCACTACCTCACCAACACAAGGTGCATGGAAAAAGGTTGAGAAGAAGAAAGGGATAAAAGAATAAATTTCTCCCCAATGTATTATATGCTCTTATTTGTAACTTTGATAGCTAGTGTTGATTGATGTTTTGGCCAATTACTAGTTCATGCAACATGTAATTTTGTTTTCATTAATAAAATTACGACTTTTTCCTTTGGAAGAGCGTTGGAAACCATATTCATGCTATCATGTAATTCCAATACGTTTTTTCTAATGCCCCTACTAAACAATTATCTTCTGAAAATTTATAAGAAAAAAACCCACTTATTCAAAATCCAAACAAAACATTTAAAAATACACTTTTATTAAAATTTCAACAAAATGGTTGACCTATTCTACAATTTTAACAAGTCAAGTCATGGTCCTCCTCTGATTTTCTATTTCATTTATATTTATTGTTAGAATCGTGATTACCGTTAGACCAAAACCTGCAGGCGTTAGTGTCCACTACAATTTCCAGTGTTAGGATCCACGAGAGGCAGTTACTCCATGTCATGAAATGCACAGGGAAAATTGAACCCAATGTACAACAATCTCCCCCCCAACGGGAGCCGGGTGAGTTTCGAACTCGAAACTTGGCTCTGATACCACTTGTTGGAATCATGATTGTTGTTAGACAAAAACCCATAGGCATTAGTCTCTGCTACAATTTCCAGAGTTACGATCCACAAGAGGTGGTTAGTCCATGTCACGAAATGCATGAGGAGCGCTAAACCCAATGTCCAACATTGATGTGGTCGGGGTAGACTAATAAAATACTACTCAAAGGTCAGTAGTCATATTTATTGTGAGGCTGGAATTTTTGGTCTGACAAAAGTCGAGAGATCGAGGCTGATTTAATCTGATTACAACTGGTCTGTAGTCTCTAATAGGCCCTACCCGAGGGTGAGGGATCTAAACCAATTTCATAAGTTTTGGTAATATTACCCCTCTATGGCTTGACTTCACCTCAATATTGTGCCACCTCTTGAAACAATAAATAAATACCTTTACATTTACTTTGGTCATTAACTATAAATATTCTACAATTTCTCTATGGAATGATTTACAAATGAATCCTATGCAATGTTGACTATACTGCAAAGGAATTCGATATGCAATCCAAGAATATGATGGCTCCAACTAATCATGAAATTGAAACTTCATGAGGAATACAAATATACAATGGCTCCATTAGACCTGGAATTGAAACAGAGACTAAGATCTGAAGCAAATATGTATAACATAAACTTGGAAGAAAATTTTAATTAAAGAAAACATGAATAACCATATCATAGAAAGGGAAATTATATTCAATTAAATTAATGACTCTCTTCAGAGAACACATAGAAAACCAAACTTATAAACTCACAAACTCACATTCTCAGAACCCCTCTCAGCCTACAAAATCTTTTTTTAATAAAAAATAAAATTCAGTTCAAATCCACTAATCGTGGATCTAAATCCTAAATCTAGAAAATATCCAAATAATAAAAGTTTTAAAATACCTCTCGAAATTAGCTACAATAAATTCTGATTTTATGACAAATACATAATAATTAAACTTACTACTAGTTCTCCTAAGTATTTAAAATAATTATATAAATTTGGGAAACCGACTTCCTGTAGTAAACAAATTTTGACCATCACAGTCAAAATGAATTTACTGATGGTGATTCTCTTCAATCACCATCTATCTATTTTGAGACAAAAAAAAGGGACCCTGCTTTCTTTCATGTTATTCTATGTTGTGCCATACTAGTTTGCATCTACATCCATATGACTAATATATCCACGAACAACATCAAGAAATTTACAAGAGGGAACATAAATTGTCTTTGTATGTGCATGAAGGTCTAAGAGGACTAAAAATATATACATCCCATAGTTTAAAACATAAAGAAAAAATAAAAAATAACGTGTTAAATGTATTTAATAATCTATGATAATAATGTTCTTTGATTTCGTAATCAAGGGTTGAGAAGACATTTTAAGTTGCTAACTTCTTTAAGGACTGTGACTTTTCCACTTCCTTCATCCATTACCAAGCCATATTTGGAAAGGGAGTCAACTTTCTAATTCCTATGCCGATATATATGATCAAAGGATAATCAAGTGAGGAAATGAGTATGAACATTAATGTCATGGTAAAAAAGAATAAATGTGTAATTATCAGCCTTGATGTGACATTCATCCAATCAATAAGAAATTTTAAGTCTCCATATATGTGAAAAGTGTGAATTTTGTTATCCTTATAAAGTTTTAAGAGAATCCTAGGTGCAAATCATTCTTCCAAGTTAGCAAGCTTAGTATTCCCATAGACATTTATGACATGGTTTTCATTAACGCCATATAAGTGGCTCCATTAAAAACTGACTAAGGAATTTATTTTTGGATAACAATGTCACCTAGGTGAATGGGTTTAGAAGAGCTAGACTAAGAAGATATTGAAGATATAATTTCTTGTACCTTGATGGCCACCAAAATGGCAGAATGAGATGGATTATCAAAATATCATGGTTGCATTCTAACTAAACACCCTATGAAATCCATAAAAGAAGGGTTCTATATTTTGAAATGTGTTTTTCAACATGACATTTTTTAAAACAATAATCCATGTTCCCACTAGGCCACTATAGTTCTAGGCCCAAATTTAAGTTTGTTTCTTTCGAGACTACATGAGAAAAAGGGAAAGTGATAAATAGGAGAGGAATTGATTGAACATCAAATATACAAAGGAACACCTACTAGTACCACATAATGATTTTTTATGATTTATTTACTAAGTATGGAATTTATTCATAAGAGAAAACCATATAAACATCTTTGCTTTTGGGGGAAAATGATATTTTCATATCATTATTCCCCACCAAGGAGGCTGTTGACAACCTCTGATATGAGAAAGATAAAGGTATCTCGTACTTTGTTATTATTTATAAAAATGGATGGGATACCAAATAATTTTTTAGTCTTTTTCATTTACGGAAACCAAGGACGTTCTTAGAGCTATCTTGTAGGACATCCATTCCTATTTGTAGATTTCATCAATATTGAGGTCTTCAAAAGTTAACCATTTTTTAACATGATGAGCCAAAAAATATATATGATTGAGATAAACAAACCCAACAAAGTTTTTCTCATGCAAGAATGCATCAAAAATGAAATTATTATTACTTACACCAATCTAGGTCTCATTCCCCATTGGCACATTTTTCCCATTACCCGAATAGATATTGCCACCAATTTTATCAAAGGCTAATATGATTACTTAATTACAAAGACATGTTTCCAAGAATTTGCTTAATATTTAATCAAATCAATGAGAGAGAGGATGCATTTGTTTCTTATAAATTATATTTTCACATCATCCAAAACCTAGAAGTATATTATTTAATCCTTTGGAAGAAATGTCCATTCAAAACCATAAGAGATTTTGCAACCCCCACCCACCCATAGTCTTTGGAGTATCAATGGAAGACCAAGTAGATAGAAAAGAGGGATGAGAGTCAATATCCCCCAACTAAAGGAAGTAAAGTGAGAGCTTATTTACTCTCTGAAGGATTCCAAAAGGGATCCAAGAGAGGAAGGCCCAATACACATGGATTGCTTCAATTATTGCTTTAGATAAAACTAAGCTGTTATCCCTAGAGATAGACTTGTTGCTCCAAATATGAATCCTTTTTATTTTATTTTTTACCAATAGCTAATTCTAGTCAATTTTATTGTAATTTTTTTCTTAAATGATAAATCCCAAATATTTGAAAGTATTCCCTATAGAATTTTTAGAAATAGGAGAAATGTTTCGAATATGAATTTTGTCCTCATTAGAGAGGACTATTGCATAAATAATTGATTTAGCTTAATTTATTATCATACTAGTGGCTATCAAGAACAAATTCAAGATATCCTTTAAGACATGATACTATTGGATACCTCTAGTAGAGAATATTAAAATATCATCTAAAAACAGGGGATGAGTGAGGATTCAAGAAGGGGATATTTTTATCCTATAAACTTGTTTTTTTATTTTTTTTACATCCAAAACATCTCTACTAAGACTTTCTGCAACCAGGAGAAAAATAAAGTGGGACATTGGACATCCCATACTGATCCCAAATTCAAGAGAGGAGGGATATGCTACACTATTTATAAGTATTTCATTGAAGAGGGGGAAATACAAGTTAAAATCCATAAGACAAACGAATGATGAAATACCAAATGAAGTAGAATAAGAAGGATCTAAATAAAATTTACCTAGTAAAATGCCTTAGAGAGGTCCACCTTATAGATAAAGGCTTTTTGTTTCCTAGTATGAATAGAGTGAAGGCCCTTCTATGTAGGCCCAATGGCTTCATGAATATGGAAATCGCCGAGTAAACCAATTTTTTCCAAGGAAATGTTAGCAGAGAATCAATTTTAGTTTAGATGCAGTGATTTTTGATATGATATTATAGATGTAGTTACAAATATATACAGGTATGAAGTGGTAAAAATAGGTAGGGTGATCAAACTTAGGGATAAGTGCCAATAAAGTTACATAAAATGGAATTAGTAATTTACCAATATTTTGGGATAATTTCACCACTCTAAGTAGTTCATCTCCCAAGCACTCCAAACTTTCCAAATATAAATAATTTGGGAGTCAAATTGGACCAATACTCTTCCCTTCTAGGAAACTGTGTAAGATCCCTTCAAGTTCATGCTTTGTAACCTCTTCCATTAGAGTTCATTGACCTATGCATAGATGAAACTAGGAAAGAAGCTGACAATCTTAATAATATTGTTAGTGTTGGCTCTATTATCTATGTGGAAGATGTTTTGGAAAATTTTCAACCCTTCTTGGTAATATCTTTAAATGAGGATATTTTCCTTCCGTCTTCCCCATTGATTTCCCATATACTTGAAACCCTCCTTGGAAGTGTCTTCAAAGGAGACTTTCCTTCCCTCTTCCAATTGATTTCCCAGATAATATTAATGGTTTTTTAATTTTTTCTAATATGGTGAAAATACTTAGTGTTTGCATCACCTTTATTAAGCGATAAGGCTCTATTTTTTAAGTGCCACTTCCTCTCTTTATCAATCAATATCTCTCTCTTTTTTTCTCCACTAAATTACTAAGGTATTTTTTAGCTTCTAGTAGGATGTTACGATCCTAGGACTCTGATATGATGATTTCTGGGCTTCAATTTCAACAACATATTTATTGGAACCACCCTCTTTTTTTGGATCAAAAAGGAATGAAGTTTTCACAATATTTATTATTTTTAAAATTGAATAGGAGGTGATTCATGGGAGCTATGGACATATGGTGACCATACATTTGTAGTAGACTTCACCAAAGAGGCAAATTCAAACCAGTGAGAGTTTCGCTTTAAATGACCCATAGTATTTGAAAGGGAGCCTTCCTAATCTAATAATATAGTGGAGTGATCTTAACCCCCCCAGACTAAGGCGACCCAAATTCCAAATGCACACATTAAATCAAGACGCAAATTAGAAACGAGAAAAATGGTCCAATATCTTTGCAATACAAGCATACCTAATATGCTTGTTACTCGAGGTGAGAGGGGGAAACATTTTAGGAAGTACATACAGGATTGATTTAACCTCTAGCATATCAAAATTAAGTCTACCAAAATTCTTGATGAGGTAATGGCCACTAAATTTGGGTAGATCCATAGTGAACTTTAGGTCCCCTCCCAAGATCATATCCCTTGAATTGAAATAGGGGTTTTGCAAGGAGTTAGACTAGAAATATTTTCTCTGAGATAGGAACATATATGTCGACGATGTATTCCTCTTTATAATTAAAAAATTTTACTTTAGGTTGCATCCTCAATCATAGAGACCTAGCGAAGACGGGGAAAGATTGAGATTTCAACCTATGATTAGGGAAGGTCCTATGAATTATTTTGTAATAATTTGGGCAATCCACCATAGTTTCTTGTAGGAAGATAATGTAAGTGTAGTGTCCCTATGGGATTTTTTTCCCTTAGGGTTATAGGGTTGCAAGATAAATTGTGTTGTTTTTTTCACAAATTCCTTTCAACTTAAGACATGGGTAATATAGAATACATAACAAAGTAATTAAATAGTAAATTCCACAACACATAAATGCCTCGCAATAGATTAGTTTAACAATTGATCCTACTTATCACACAAACAATTTTTATTCTATAACAATAGCAGACATTCCACTTAAATAATATGAATACAATTATCTACCAATAAAATTTAAAATATTTAATCATTAAAATTATAATCATCAATCCTATTATACCTTATCTTATCGGATGTTATTATGGTTTATCCTATATCTTGTAGCCCCTTCGTTGACTCAGTAACCCTAAAACCCTTACTTTATGCCATTGGTGACTCAAATCTTGTTTCCCTAGTGAGATGAGTAGAAAATATCATTTTTAATTGTTCCTTTAATAATTCTACCGTCCATCCCTCTGAGTAAATGGTTATGGTCCATCTATTCCCACATGGGGGTGACCTACTACATTAGGAACTCACCTCATGCTACCTAGATTCCATAGATTAGGTTATTAAACTCAGTAAGGGTGTCAGTTCCCTAGGATGACACTATTATACTCATCAATTATTAATATGCATATAGTTCTATACAATAATACGAGAATGAGGCCACTTGTCCCAATTTCCTTTACTATCCTCGACTTTTTAGCGTAGTCCAAAGCACTTTGAAATTGCCCTATTTGACCCACAAATGAAATATTTTCTTTTCCAAGTAGAGGCTTATGTCAAGGAATAATTATAGTTAGGTCCCACTTAGTAAATCTTAATTACTTTAGAGTCTCCTTATCTAGAGCACACACAACTTTTCTTCACCTGTCTTAGGGTATCCATTATCTATCCTTCACTACTTCAAGAAAATATCCTTAGTGATAGAGAAAACAACCTCAGTGAATTACATCCTTCCTTTTCCAAATCCATATAATAAATTCCTTAGAATATTATTCTTCAATAGGATAGAGAAAGGGAAGGAGAAAATTTAGGGTAGGATCAACTTGATAGAAACTAATCGAGCGAAAAAGGGTCTTAAAACCCTTAGATAGAAACTCAAAAAAAACATAGATATTCCAATCAAAATAAATGATGATTAAATGATTTCATCTCTCATAATTATATATTCCTTTTGGGGGTTATTTTCCTTATTTTAGTGAGAATTGGTAATAATTTTATCCCCAACTACCCCAAATTTACCCAATGTTTCCCTAAAAAATTGTTTAATGGGTTTACCCATTTATCTTTTCCTATAGCCTATGGTGTTGGATAGGATGCTTCATCCTCACTTGGGAAATTAATAAATAGGGAAAATTGTAGTGAAGGGAATGAACTTCAACAAGTCGCCTCACTTCTATCCTTCTTGAGGGGGAGGATAGTCCCATGTTAATGAGATACATATCTCTATATCTCTCATGAGGAAATGTAAGAGGGAATAAATGCACTAAGTTACAAAATAATAGAACCTTTTTTTCGATATTATACTTCACTCATAGCTTTATTATGCATTAATGCAAGGAAGGATTTCACCCTTTTTTTGATATTTTGATGGGGTCACCATCCAGAAGACCTAACCCACCAACATAGTGATCTGAAATAAAAAGTAGAGAGATGTATATATCAACCATACCTAGGAAAATAAGGGATCTGAGGCTATAGGGATGCTCTCAGTGAGGAGGAGGTCTCAAGAAATGATATTAAAATATGGAGAGGTAGGAAATTTTAGAGGAGGGAGGGAACAAGGGGAGTGAGGGTAAAAAAAGAAAAGAGGAGAAGGGAGGGAGAGGTTTAATATGACTAGAGGACCATAAGGATTCAAGGGGGGAGGGTGTGGGGATCACCCACAAGAAAATGGAAATCAAAAAGGGGAGATTGAATCATAACAATATAATAGAAAACCACAAAGGAATTCATAGCATTTTAGGGGAAAAGGGGGGAGAAATATTCATACCTTCAGAGGGTGGGTCCTAAAAGCTAGATGTGAGAGGAAATAAAACATCATTTGAGGGAGGAAAATATTCCTGTGACCATTATCCTTGAGACTGATCCACAACAATAGTTTCTATCAATTTAACAATCATATCCCCCCCTTCTAAATATCTATTGGAGCCTATAAAAATATTAACGAGGTATGCATTTTTCTTAACCCATGATTAGTTTTATTTTACCAAAGGGAATTAATTTCCTAGAGGTCCATAGGAATGAAATTTGTCACATTTCAAGGGGATAACATCATTGTCCATCACTTGTCAATGGGATATAGTCGTTGTGTTAATTATAATGGAATCTAGAAGGCCCATCACACAATTTAACGCAATGAGAATTCTTCCCATGCCCATATAGCTGGTTTACATAAATGACATATCAAATTCATGAAAAGACCCTAAATGATTTCCAATTTCCTTAAATACTTCATCATACTAGAAGATAAGTGAAATACTAGGAATATGCACCCAAATTGGAAGGAAATAAATATTCTTAACACTAACATCCAAATACACCGTCTACTTCTTCAAAAAAAGGGTTTAGGATCCCCATCAATACTTGTTAGAACTAATTTTGATTTTGTCCTCCCTGAAGTGGGTTATATAACCATGCCATCTCTTAGGAAGAATCATGCACTTGGGGTGCTAGCCAAGTAAGGAGGGAAAAAATTATTCTTTAAAAAATTTTAAACTAGCCATTAACATGTGCTTCCTTTCAAAATAACCAAAAAGAGAAACTTCTCGCATCTTGTACATAAGGTGAAACTTGTTGTCCACACCAAACACCAAACTAGGCTCTTCATCCTTTCTTTTAATATAAATCTTGTTAAATCTAGGACCTACCTTTTTAGGGGGAACAGGGATGATGGTCTCATAGGGGGAGAATAACCATCGTTGAGCATATCCAATGACAAGAGATAGCTAAGGAAACCATCACTAAGAGATCCCAAGTTAGTCAGGGGACCACAAGTAAGTTGTAGGTAGATATCAATAGGGATAGAATCACTAGACATATTTACAACCAAAGGGAACATAGGAGAAGAATGCATCTCAGGAGATGAAAGGGGAGAGATGTAAAACGTTTTAACCAAAGGGGAATCCAAGGGTTTGAGTAGAATAGAAATATGAGACTAGCAAACAACAAGATTATGCAAAGAGGGATCTAGGGCAGTATCGTTAGAGATAAATATTGAATCTACACCATTAACCAGCAGATCCTGAGGCAAGGTGGGATTCCACAACTCACGAAACTTCTACCCATCTAAAATACAATAATTCATTAAGCTCCTAGGTGGAGAGGACAAAATCTAAACCCCTTCTAGCATATCAATAGAGAAATCAACGAGCTCTTCTTCCATCATCCATCCATGTTGCCTTCTATATTTTGATGAACCAACAACATGATGCAATAAGAAGATAAATATAGATAGATATATAGATATATGGATTAGGGAAAAAATGTTTACCTTAAATATAAATGTTTTTATACACTTATTAATTAAATTTAAATATCATGTTTTAAAATATAATGGTTATGATATATAGTTTCAAATGAATTTTAACTTATAACTCACACATAAATATAAATATAAATAAATAAATAAATAAATAAATATATATATATATATATATATATATAACACATTAATTAAATTTATTAAATTTTGTATGTTCAGTTCATTTTTTATAATGTGATATGTATATTTTGACTTTTTCCTTGAAAATTTATTTATAATTTTATTAATAAAAAAATTACAATATAATAAATTGAATTGAAACAATTAATTATTCTTTTAATTTTTTATTTTTTTTAGTTTTTTTTATTTTAAAAGACACATGTCAACTCCATGTTGAGTATGGATGGAATCACACATCACTTTCACTCTAGGTTGTAGAATGCCCCTCTAGATGTAATAACATGTTATTTTATAATTTAAAAAACAGATAAAATATTAAATTATATATATATATATATATATATATATATGTGTGTGTGTGTGTGTGTGTGTGTGTGTGTGTGTGTGTATGTTGGTTTTTTTATATGTGGTTGTTGGTTTTTTTATATGTGGCTCACAGACCCCATAGATCAGCGACCGCTACATCCAAAGAATATTTGTAGCATGAAAATCCATTCAAGGTGATCACTTATTTCCGTCTCAACCACGGATCTTGACCCTAAGGGTGTTGAGAGAATTGAACTTGTGACCTCTCAATAACAAAAGTGCTTTAGCGATGGGGAAACGACCAACTGAACTAACCCTTGGAGCTGTTTTTTAAATATTATTGATATGAGTAATTTAATTATTTGTTATTGTTGTTGTTTTAAAATTAAAGGGATTTTATTTTCCACAGGGTCTTGGATAGACGATGACTGGGTATTCTGTTAAGGAAATCCTCGATGTGAAGTCACAAGTTCAATTCCCTACCCCGATCGGAGAGATATATTGGACATGATGAAGATGTAGTCCTGCCAAGCTTACAAAAAAATAATTGAAGGCCTTTTATTGGTAGATTTATATTGACATATTTTTTTTTCTCTATATGCATTTATATTTTCATATGGAAAACCAAAACATTGACCCTATAAGATGATTATTGTTTAAAAGAAAATATAGATTACAAAAAAAATTCCAAGTTCTCTAATATTTTACATTGATTTGGATTGACAACCACAAAAATCATAGATATAGATAAAATTATATCATCTACCATAGTTTCATGGGACATAGTATAGTAATAAATATTAAAAGCATAAAATGTCATGTAGAAACTAGGAAGAGGTGGAAACATCCACCTCTATAGGAACTTGATCACATGGATTGTCTAAAGGAGCCAAGTACTTTCCATGTAATAAAACAACTTCAATCCCCACTAAACACTTATTCATTGCTTTAAACTCTAGTTTCATCCCATCCATCATCATTGGTATTTCAATTTTAGCATAATTTCTATAAAGAACTATGTTGACCAAGAGCACTTTGAGATGCTAATAGATATTGAGAGTGCGTAGATATTGGTTATGAATTCGATGAGTGTGACCAACATCAAACGTCCAATCTTGCACTATTTCTTGAACATCCAAATTAGAATAAAAACCACATTCATTGATGACATATTCCTCATATTCTTGGAGTTTTTGTTGCATTTCCAGTAGATAATACATTTTAAGACATGATTTGAGGATTGAGCTCAAGCACGAGACCGAGATCTCCCAAAAGAACCCCAATAAATATCTCCTCATTGGGAAAGAACCCTATCTCTATTGATGTGAATAGTTCAGATGGAAAAGCCTAATGCACCAAAAGGTTGAAAGCAGGATTGAATAACGAAACTAGGAGACTCCTTAGATGTCAACAATAGATTCTATTGTATTCCTTCAAGTTATGTCAAGCTAATATTAACATGCTCATGCCATCTTTGTGAACAGCATAGCTAATCTGACTGTTTGCCTAGGGCACCGGAAAGCCCTGAGAGGGATATACGAAAACCAACCACCCAAGCAGTTTACCCTAAAGCAATAACCACTCAAGAGGCTTGTTTCATCAGAAAACACCACCTAGATGTTCATGGAACTAAATCTTAGAAAAAATATCTCATAAAATAGTCTTATCTAAATACCAATATGATACTAATACGAAGAAAGAAGATAACATGATTTCTTTCTACATGAGGAATTTCTAAAACTAGGTTATGAAACCACCAAGGCCTCATTTGAAAACCTCTAACCTCTAAGTGCAATTAATAATTCCACTTCTGTTGCAACCCAGAAATTCCTAGGTCATAAGTAAACCACTAAAAATTCCCATATATTCCAAATAATTTTTTAAAAAGGACTACCAAGGCCAATCATTTTTCCTCTTCTCCCCACCAACCTTCAAGCGAGACAAAATTGAATCCTCATCAAGGGAACTAATGAACTAGAAACCCCATAAAGGGAATGCTTAATATAATGTGAAATGTAGAGGAGACTAAGAAGAATCCAAATCAATGACATTGGGAGAAAACAAGGGAAGTCTAGTTGCACATGGAAATCTCTCACAAACTAAGCCACGTACCACCAAATACAAAGCTATATTATTGAAATCACAACATACAATAGTGGATAATGAACTAGCCTCAATAGAATCAGATGGAAAATACCATTATGGAGTATTGTGAAAATCATAAAATAGAATATTTCCCCCTCAAGGAGCTTCCCAAACCTTACTTACCTTATTGAGTTCTAAATGCACGTAGGAGTCAGAGATGATTTAATCACCATCACACACAATCACGGGAGTAACTTTTGATTGTAACAATTTGAATTAATGGCACAGGAGTAGGGTGGTGGCCGCATCTCTCTGGATATTGCATGAGATGAAGGTTTCCACAATTGCCACACTCACCCTTACCTTCTTGGTCACCCCATCCAGGGTAGTTAATTTTTAAAATTAATGTAAACTTAAAATAGATATTTATACTTCATAACCTATAAATTTACTTATATATAAATTTCTTAAAGAAGTTTATTAACTAGCAGAGATCCATGTTAACCCTATATATATCAATAACTAAGAGGTATCAAGCATATTGAAGTGAAAATATTTCTTCAATTTTTACCACAAGAGTTTTGATCCCTCTCGAGGCTTGATAGTTATAGTTTTGAAACAGATACACACACCCAGACAATGTGTCAACTCCATGCTAAAAATGGAAGAAATTACACATCTCTTTTATTTTGAACCATAGACTAATAAAATATTTTAACCATAATATTTTTTTTTCTTCATTTGATTTATATAATACATAGATAGTTGACATTGAAATATTTTAGTTTTGACCCACATTTTTCCTATTAATTTTTTTTCTATTAGTATATTTCTAAATATGAATCCCCCTCATATGGAAAAGTAGAAAACATATATCCATGGGATAGAATATCTCTCTCTCTCTCTCTCTCTCTCTCTCTCTCTCTCTCTCTCTCTCTCTCTCTCTCTCTCTCTCTCTCTCTCTCTCTCAATATTTATTATTGAAAATCTAGTGGTATGTGTTCCAAATAATACTGGTGGACCTTTCCACTCTCTGTCGAGCTTACAAGCCACTACGCCTTCAAAGTATTTTTCTCCATGATGGCGTTATTATATTTAACCATGAATCATCACAAGGTAATCATTAATGCACCGAAACAAGAGAGGAGAATGGTGAGAGGGGTGAACAAAGGGACTAAAATCCAAGAATTGAGAATAAAGGCCAACTAGGAATTAGATGGTGATAGTGCCTGAGGTGAATTCATGGTTGAAGAAGGATATAGCTATCCTCATTGATTAAAAATATAACTTTGTACCCAACTTGGCTAGAGGAAACCCCATCCAATGATTGGAGAATAATAGAAGCCTCTATGAGATATAAGGTTGGAAAATCTTAACACTCCAGAGGGCACAATAAGTAAAGAGAATTTAAAATAATAAATTATAGCATGAAGTTATTAAAAGCCAAGGAGAATAGGGGTTCATTACACCTCCCATCAATGTTGGCTCGCCTCTTTTTGTATGAAATCATCTGATTGAGGCAAGAAAAAAAACCCATGTCCCTTCCATTTAATTCTAACATTCATACCCTAAATTCTAGTCAATTACTCACCAATCTGTCAATCTCTTCATTTAGATCTCTTAAGACGTGGTAAATGGAGACAATGTCAAATTTTTTCAATCGCAACATTATTCTATTGGATTTTATTTAATACGATTTTATGGAGTTTCTGGCATATTTTCTAGTCACAATCCGACTGAAAAATTTCAGGTGGAGTCTTGATTTGTGTTATTTAGATTGGTTTTTTCATTGTTTATATGGATTCAACACCTGAGAAAACCCTAAGGAACTTCAATTATTCAGATTTTACCCATCAAACTTGTGATTTAAATGAATTATTGCCGTATTTTAGACAAATTAGATTGGAAAATTTTTTAGAAAGTCACATTAAAGACAAATTGTATTCTATTTTCTACATAAGGACATGTATGATTAGGAGATGATTTCACTTTTTGATCATTCTAATCTCTAACATTAAATCTCCAAAAATAATGAATTTCCTAATGCCTTTGATAAGTTTAATGTCGAGCCCTTTCGAAAATGCTACAATTATGGTTTATTATTGGTGGTTTCACCAAATCCCTATGTGATAATGTTCTCTTGTTCCTCGAGAAAAAGTACCTCCCCTCATACTCCTACCACCCTTACTATCATTTTTTTATTTATTAATATAGATATCATGTTATTACTTCTAAATGTAAAGTAAGAACATCTTTCTTATACCAAAATATAACAAACTAACAATATTAATTTTTATATTTTTTATAACAATAATAATTATTGTTATTATCTAAACTCATTATATATATATATATATATATATATATATTTAATAAATATTATCTAACAATTAATAAATATTAACATATTCAAATATAATATTGTAATACTAATCTCGTTATTGATATACTGAAATTTAAAATTTCTTTATGGAGCATGTTTTTATGTGTTTATTTATCTCTTTCTAACATGCCAATACTAGCCATGGTTCCATGGTTCTTTTTGGTAATTTTTTTTTTTTAGAGTTTTTTTATGTGTGTAATTTTTTGTTACATTGGCTAACACATATTTGGAGAATAGGATGTTCGTTGCCTGTAAATTAAACCCTAGATACCACTTTAATTATTATCCTTTGACCACTTTTTTTTTGCTAAACTAATGTAAGTTTTATATTGGATCGTTTCATTATTATTTTTATTTTTTTGTAAGCTTAGGTGGTTCCTTCTATTTTCTATTAATAAAGTCAGGCAAAATATAGAAAACTAGACCTCAACCTGCCGAAGGTATTTTGGCCATCGAAGTTCAAAGTATGTCAACCAAAACATAAAAATCCTTAACAGTCTATACCATATCTGTCGATACTAAATATCTAAGTCCGGAGACAAAAACATATACAAAAAGTGCTAACCACTAAAAAAGAAAGTAAGACATTGGATCAAGAAGACCTTAATCTTCCTCAGATTCCACTGGCGCTAGATCTTTGGCAGTAGCCCCTGGTAAGTCAACTGTGACCTGCTGCATAGAATTAATTTCCTTTTCCAACCTTCCAAGCCTCACATATTGATGCAATTGACGCAGATTTATTTCTTGAATGTTCCTATTAATATCTGCCAAGGTTGATTCCAGCTTTGTCTCTGCTATCGACATAACTTCCTTGGCTAACAAGAATTTTATTAACCAATAAGTTCTAACAGATTTTTGAAACAAAGAGGTTCGGCCTCGAGTGTGCCTAGGGTCATTAATCACATTCTTCATATCCTCCGAAGCCATATCATCTTCCCTATCTATGTTATTTAAAACCTCAGTTTCCCAACCATAAATATGAGAACGAACTGAATTTGGGATTTCTACCATAAAATTTTGAACTAGTGGTTCCAGATGTTGCTGCATAGATTTTCTTCCTCTTTTTCGGTGTATTTCAGAAGAAAATTGTTTTCCTTTTCCTCCAGCAGGCTTCCTTCCTCTTTTAACCATTTTAATGAAACCTAACAAATCTGATAAAACTACCATCCAAACAAAAACACCTATCACATTCATAGATGAAATGTAAGCCAGAGACCGAAGAGTGATTCCATCTCCCAAGTTAAGCTCCATGAGAAAGATAAAAGGTAAACAGATAGAGCAGACATTACTACACTTGAACAGAGCACAAAGAGACTGAAGCACAACCCAATGACTAAATCCACTACCAAAGACCCAAAGATTGTAACTAGTATAAAATACTTGTAAGGGAAAATGACACTTCAGAACCCTAATTGCATAATTTCAAAGAATAACCATACAAATGAGACGCATAAGCTTTTTCATGAGAATCCCCAACAAGCTCCGTAAGTTTCCAAGCAACAAAGAAAGGACCAGACAACACCCATTCTGCTTATCTATAGAGAAGTTTTTATCAGAGAGAACAACCAATCTAAAACCCAAATACCACAGTATAACATTAAACCCTTTCACGAACCCATCACTAAGATGCAACAATCTAAAATTATAGTATAATTCAATTACCATAATTCTAGCAATACCAGGATCAAATAGAAGAACCAAAGATCGAGACGAAGTTGCAGACAGAGATTTGGGTGACAGAACAGAAACTCGTTGAAGAAGAAAGAGCATACAACCAACTTGCTAAACCTTATGAATGTGTTCATACCAGAACCGACCAAACCTCCATTCAAAAATACTCAACACTCCATTCATATACTCAACACACCATTGAGTCATCATATATTGTAAATTGTTTTAATTACTTGCTTTGTTTCTTTCAATGATTTCTAAAATTGATATTTCTTATTATTTTAGTTTTGTGCACTTACAGACTCTTTACACCTCAATATAGTAAGTATGTTGTAAACTTTCCGTAATATAATGTTATGTTATGTTGACTCGGTAAAATTATATAAAACAAAATTAAAATTAAAAAATAACAATTAATAAACCGCTTATCCTTTTAGTGTTACACTTCAAAATTTTAATTCAACTCCACATTTGATAAATCCCAAATTAAAATATATGTAAAATTATCCATTAATATTTCAAATAAAAAATAATACTTTATCATTACTTATTTTTTACTTTGATTCCATCCTCTCTTATTTAAAAAAAAATATACCATATCATGTTTTTATAATTTTATACTCAACACTTGTACCAATACACTCTCTATATTGAAGTATTACAAGATGTTGTGTTTTTTTTTTAAATTTTACAAAAGTATATTAACGTTTTGGTATATTCAAATTCATCTAATTTTAATTTCTTTTCAATTTTAGCTAATTTATATATTTATAATTTTTTATTTTAAAAATTAACTTATAAAATATAAAAAATATAATTTTTTAAATTATTCCAATTTCTATAACAAGTTTTACTTTATTTACATTCATAAATTTAAAAGGTTAATATATCTGATATTCTTACATTTTTCCTTTCTTTATAGTTTTGAGTTATAAAAAAAAAATTCTTCCAATTTCTATAATAATTTCTACTTGATTTACATTCATAGATTTAAAAAGTTAATATTTCTAATACGATACTCGTAGAAATTTCCTTTCTGTGTAATTTTGACTTATAAAATTTTTCCCTCTGGTTTCCCACAAAGAGACATAAATATTTTTAAATTCTTTTGTTTTCTACTATAATTATAATTTTTACTTGATTTACATTCATAAATTTAAAATATTAAAATTTCTAATGCGATATTCTTAGATTTTTTTTCTCATTGCAATTTTGATATATTAAATTTGTGTTTTTTTTTTCTAACAAACGAACGTGTTCCTATTTATGCTTTTTCAAACGAATTATTTGTATATTTTGTTTTTATATTTAAGATTTATTTTTATTTTTATAGAGATATTTTGATATTTATTTATTTTATTGAAGGTATATAAGTTATAGCTAATTATAAAAAACCCAATTATAATATATAATAATATGATTTTTATTTTTATATATTGCTATTAGAACAAATTGTAGATTACATGTTTCGCATTTGGAGTAAACGCTTTGCTTATTTTAATAAACTTCAACTCTGAAAACTTACGCAAATAAATTTTAATAAAAGTGTTCTTTTTCATTATTTCAAATACATTTTAATATATAAATAAATTTAAAATCCAAAAGCCTTAAAACATATAATGTTTAGCCAAACACACACATATATATAATCATTAAAAAAATTATATTTCACCAAATTAATTTAATTATAAAAAGTTCACTTGAAAAAATAAATAACTTTCTTCCATTTTTTTTAATCTAATCTATTTTAATTTGAAAATAAACAATTTTTGTCTACTTTGTTTATGATTTAATCTACTAAAAAGACAAATTAAATAATATGCATATTCAATGATAAATTGAACTAATAACTTATCTCAATGAAAATTAATACATGAATTTAAGCAATAATGTGTATAGACATGATATGCAAAAATATGTCATCTTTATGATAAAACATGTACATGTATAAAAGAAGAAATAAGATAACATAACTTTGAAGTTAAGAAGAAGGGGATATTAGTATAATTAGTCAATCATAGAAAATAAATAATAACTCTCTATCACAATGAAAAACCATCAATCTATCTATATTACATTTTAATAGTGGATATCCATCCAAAACAATTCATTTATGACACTTATTCTAAATTTCTAAGAATTGTGACAATAATAATCTCAATACTTGAGTAAAGACTAATAATATGTCAAATAGCTTTATCTCAAGTGGTTAGGAGGAACAATTGTTATCCTCCTCAACTAAGTTTAACTCCTTTGAATGACATGTTGAACTTATATTAAATATGTTATTGTAATCACTTCAAGTCTACTGGTTGAACAACCTTGAGCCTTGAAAAATATCACTCTTCTCTATAGGCTAGAAGATAAGGTGCCTGGTTACTTTAGAAAAAAAAGAAAATAATAGTATATCTAATTTTACTATGATTTAGATATCAATATCTATTATAGGTTGGTGATGAAGTATCTAGTTTTAATAACTATATGATATTACATTTGGTTTCAATTTATTGAAAAGTACAGGTCTTAATTCTTATAATTTTTTATTAAAAAAATCATGTAAAACTAGGCTTCCAACAAATTAATTTCCTTATAGAAATAATCCAAGTTTGAAAAAAATTTATAAATTTAAACATAAATAATTTCACCTTAATAATAACTATATGACTATTGTAATTATTTAACTAATTTATTTAAACATATTTTTTATTTTTATTTTTAATATTTTGAATCTAAATATATATTAAATATTTTCTATCTGATTCATTTTCACTATCAAGTTTTTAGTATATATTTCCATTAACAAATAACGAAATAAAAATTAAATAGATATTATGTGTAAATTAAAAATATCATAAAACAAATCAATTTTAAATTATAAAAAATATTTTGAATATTTTTTTTTTAATAATTAATAAAAAACTATTATTTATTAAAATTTAAAATAAAAGTGTGAAGATAAGATTTACAAAATCTTATAATCAAGGTGTTGGAAGTGTGACATTAATTTGGATATGGACAGCCCGTTAACCTTTATCTCTAAAGTTTTAAAAAAATAATGTAATAATCCTTTTTTTGTTTTGAATATTTTAAATATTGTCCCGAGTGGAGAAAACGTATTTGAATTTGACTGGGTCATGAGGATGTAAAGAATAGAAGATACATAATCTCCGTAACGAGTTTTATATGAAAGAAATTTAAATATGAAATGTAATTTTCAAACTGTAAAGGAAATTATTTCAAGTATTTTAATAATAATTTAATGATTAAATTAGTTAAATATATAAAATAAAGAGATAGTTACACAAGTTAAAAGAAATCTAAGGAGAATATTTTAACAATAATTTTTTAATTAAAATTTATAAAATGAAAATGAAAATAAAAATGTTATTGAAATATAAGAAAAAAACAAGTAAAATATTTTAATAATAATAATATTTTAGTGAATAATATAGATAAGATAAAAATAAGAATTATATATGGAAATTTATAAAAGGATAAGTAATATCAAGAAAGATCACTAGAATATTTTAATAATAATTTAGTCATTAACATAAATAAATTGAAAATAAAAACTTAAAGAAAAATAAATAAACAATAAAAATGATATTGAAATAAACAACTTTCTTCTCCTTGAATAAGTAATATCAAGAAAGATCAATAGAATATTTTAATAATAATTTAGTCATTAACATAAACAAATTGAAAATAAAAACTGAAAGAAAAATAAATAAACAATAAAAATGATATTGAAATAAACAACTTTCTTCTCCTATTAGGGTGATAACAAGATTAAATGACCAAGTAGAAATACTCCACACTTGAGGCATGTGGTGGCAGATGACTATTTAGCAACCAAGAAATGTTTTAATGCACATTAAATTGAAAATGGGGATATTTTCATTTCGTGCCACCACCAAATTAACGTCGAGACTAAGTTTCCTTTGTTGCACTATGACACAGTTTTGGTCGCCCTTGGTATTTTTTTGGACAAAGGCCATATATTCCCACTCGTAGTCTGATTTCCATAGTGGCAGACCATAGTAGAATTCTCTATGATTTAATCTAGTTTTTTTATTAATGCAATGTTCTTGTAACTTACAAGAAAGCTTAAAAAAATTAAAAAAAAACTTTCTTCTATTTTGTTTATAATTTAATATACTAAAAAGACAAATTAAATAATATGCATATTCAACGATAAATTAATTATCTCAATCAAATTTAATACATGAATTAAAAATAATGTGTATAGACATGATATGCAACAATATGCCATCTTTATTATAAAACATGTACATGTATAAAAGAAGAAATAAGATAACATAATCTTAAAGTTAAGAAGAGGAGGATATTACTATAATAATTCAATCATTAGAGAAAGAAATAACAACTCTCTATCACAATGAAAAACCATCAATATATCTATACTACATTCTAATAGTGGATATTCATCCAAAAAAAATCATGTATGTCATTTAATTGTAAATTTCTAAGAATTGTGACAACAATAATTTCAATACTTAAGTAAAGACTAATACTATGTCAAATAGCTTTATCTCAAGTAGTTAGGTGGAACAATTATTATCCTCCTCAACTAAGTTTAACTCCTTTGAGTGACATGTTGAACTTATATTAAATACATTATTATAATCACTTCAAGCCTACCTCTTGAACAACCTTGAGCCTTGAAAATGTAACACCTTGTTTAATTTAATTATGGATTTAAATACTTGTTATGGTATACTTTGAAAAAGTAACAAATAAGGGTATTCATTAATAATATTTTAATAAATTATCTTTGGTATTTTCAAAGATAGTTAATTAATAATTTCCCTTGAGTAAAAGGAAGAAGTAACTCATTGGTAAATGATTCCAAGATGACAGGGTGAAAAGGTGGAGACAGTTCTGACAATTAGCATTCCAAATAAAGGATTTATAGGAAAATTCAGGGAAGGATTGGGGTTCTGTGTAGAAAGTATGAAAGGTGAAGCAACAAGTTGTTGGTATGAGTAATCCAGAGCTGGTAAGGAAACCAGCGGAGCTCAGGAAGTACCCATAAGAAGAAGAGATTGGATTTAATCCTAAGGCCTAACATCTTGTTTCATTGAAGAACCTAGATCTTGGTGAGGAGAAAGGGGGGAGATGAGGACGCAATCACCTCGCTCATGGTTATAAGGACCATCAGAATTAAGAAATAATTCATCCGGAATTAGGTACTGATGTCTCTTAGAGTTCTGGTTTATGCTTTTTAATAGTAGGAAATATAAAAGGCTACTATTAAATATTACAATGTAGGGATATTTGAATTAATACCTATGCTAATAGAATAGATAGGTTAAACTATATGAAAACTACATATGACTGTGTTTATGTATTTATAAAGAAAAAACTGCTATGCAAACACCTTGCAAGAAAATTATTATGGATATGACTACTGTAAATAGGAAAATATAGTAAACTTTGTATTTATAAAAACATAGAGAAATAATGCAAATACTATCTAAAATATGTGTAGGACAAGAAACAAGAATCATTTCCATTACTTTTAAAATATGGTTTACAATTTTTCCAAAACATATGGTCGAATAGAACTGTAAATCGAACCACTTAAATGCAATACCCCGAGGGGTAGGAATACCATTACTTAAAATAAATAAAGGGTTACACCCAAGGGTTTAGATCCTGAACCCAAAGAGAGGGTGAGGGTTCAAGTCTTGTAGGGTAGAAAACCCATATAGAGAACAATCGAAGGAAAACTACCCTTACGGGAAAACTCTGATAAACTCCACAGATAACATCTATAAAATACAAGTGTGATTATATATATATATATATATATATGTATACTAGCAAGAAATTAAAGATAAATACACTGACTTCAGATTAAAACGAAGAGCTCTGTACTCGATTACAATGGTAAAATTGTGAAATACTGACAGTAAACCAAATTTAATATTGATAGTTCAATTGTGAACGGAAAAATTATTACATGCAATAATAATAGACCCAGTAACACAGCATCACAACATACATTACTGAGAGCCCAAGATAAATTCTCCATAACACTCTTACAACTAATGAAGTCAGGTCAACTGTGAAGTAAAAACCATGTCTGAGATAAATTGCAAATGGGAGAACATGCGAACGAAGGTTTCGGTCAGAACAGAAGTATAGGGGGCGAGCCTCTCTCAAACACTCAACCATAAACCAAAAGAAAAATATTTACAACAATACTATGAAAAATCCCATGTCGAACATTAAACCTACAACCCTACAGGAGATAGATTATCCTGAAATCAATGACAGTAGGTGATACCTATAAACAAACCCTTCACCATGTGAATTAGTTGTATATGTCGTGAAGGAGGCCACAGGAAGGGAACCTCCAAGAAGCTCTATCTATCAACATTGGCTGGGAAGCCAACCTGAAACCATTTCAACAACAACAATGTAGGGTCACTGACCTGCGATACCAATTTCAACGATAGCACAAAAACTATAAAGAGAAATTTACAATAGGACTCAGTTCATAGACAATACCTAGAGGGATGGGACAGAAGAGTGGCCAAAGATTTGGCTTCAAGTCTTCATGCTATAATATAGGGCAGTCTTGCAAATCCATGATGAGGCCTGTAAAGAACAGAGAAAAATGATTCTGCAGAAATTTTAAAAAATCATAAACCTTGCTGAAAAAGGGGATTAAAAAAAAACCTCTGTAACAAGAGCAACATATTGTTTTATTCCACTAGGAAACATTCCAACTGGTACAAATACCTGTGAGTGCCATCACCATGCAACCATGAAGAGTTGTAGAGCCAGGAAGCAGTTTCTGTCAGCGGAGAAAATGTAAGACCAAATCAAAGGATGGGGTGGGTGGTTACCCTAACCATTCCACTATGAGCCTACACCGTCGATCTTTTAGATAAGAATCAGATGGACCAGATGGAGCCATGACTCAGTGCGGATAGGCGTAATTGTTACAAATAATAATGCATTCTATTGATAGCTATCATTAACCCAATTTGAATCAAATCGTACCGAAATTAAAGGAGTAAATAAATTATTTGGCTATAAGATTCGTCGTCGATTACATAGTGATGTGAACAATTAATACCATAGTACCTATAGACCGTGCCATGGGAAATCCCAACTGGGATGGTCGTGTACACAAGACTTAAAAAAGAATAATTTCAACTATTGCTATGGATATGTTTTAATATATTTCATTATACCATAATCATGAAAGTAGTGAACGAAATTAATTCCTTGACGAGTTACATAAAGGTGGTTGCATTATTGGTGTAGTAAAATTATTTAATTCACGTAATTGGTTTACAATTGGCACAAAAATTATTTCCAAGGATAATATAAGATTAATTTTGTTTTATGAATGTAAATTTAAGGTGTATAGATGTTACAGAAAAATATCACTCTTCTTTGTAGGCTAGAAGATAAGGTGCTTGGTTACATTAGAAAAAAAAAATAATGGTATATCTAATTTTGCTATGATTTAGATGTCAATATGTCTTATATGTTGGTAATGAAGTCTAATTTTAATAACTAAATGGTAGAATATTTGGTTTCAATTTATTAAAAAATACCAGTCTTAGTTATAATTTTTTATTAGAAATTTTTTGTAAAACTAGACTTCCAACCAATTAATTTCCTTATGTAACTAATCTAAGTTTGAAACAACTATATAGATTTAAGCATGAAAAATTTCACCTTAATAATGACTATTGCAATTATTTAACCAATTTATTGAAACATAATTTCTTTTTTTTAAATACCTTAAATCTAAATATATATTAAATTCTCATATTAAATATTTTCAAAATGAAAATTTATTACTCAAATTTTATTAAAAACAAAACAAATGATCCATTTTCACTATCAATTTTTTAATATATATTTCAATTAACAAAACACAAAATAAAAATTAAATAGGTATTATATGTAATTTAAAAAAATATCATAAAAAAATCAATTTTAAATTATTAAAAAAAAAACTTTAAATCAATCCATTTTAAATTATTAATTTTTTTTAAATATATAATTTGACTAACTTTTTTCTAAAATAATTAATAAAAAAATTATTATTTACTAAAATTTAAAGTAAAAAGGTAAAGATAAAATTTTAAAAATCTTATTATCAAGCTATTGGAACTATGACATTGTAACTTCCTCTCCTAAAAAATTTAGCTTAGAAAAAAAATATTTTTACTCACCATATTAAATAGTAAAAATCCCTTGAATCATAAATACAATATCCAAAATACAATTTGCATGGAAACCTTCGATACATACATATCATTGTTTATGATGCAGTTATTTCACTATACTATGAATAGGAGAAAGCATATAAATTATGGTTTGATCATTGTTATGAGTTACAACAAAATCATTGTTAATTCGCCGAGCAACTGAGTAATATTAATGTTCACAATAAAAAATATATTGCATAATCCCTACGCATGACACAACTATCATATATCACGAATTCCAACAAGGGTTTGGAGTTTTGACATTAATCATCTACAAGAGATTTTAAGTCGAATTTAATCAATTAACCTGGTTATTGCATTAACACTCCACTTGGTGATTTTACTATGCATCTGTGGTGTTTGTGTCAATACCCACCATTATTTTTTGTACCGAATCTTACTCCACAAGTCATAGTTGTACCGCATTGGATTCTGATTGCTTGATTTTCTGAGGGCAAACCTAGGTAACACTGCAGTGGAGCCAAGACTGAAGGTTTGTTTGTCATGTGCTCCGACGATTCCAGAGCTCGGCTCCTTTCCGGTTAACAAAGTTTCAAAACCCTTAAAAGGTTCGCCCCTCCACTTAGCTAGCTTTGCAGTTCTGTTATCATACTAAGCTATATATATTTATCGTTTTCTCTATTAGAAATATTGTTCTCCGACGCTTCTAACAGAACCTTATTATATGAATTTAGTTTTATAGAGATGATAAATACTGTGACATCGAGCCAGCTATGGCGGATGCAAGAAATTCCTTATCATTTGAACCCCATAGGTATAGATGGCTTCTGTCCCTTTTTATTTTATTGCACAGCATTTAGTGTATTAAATCATTGATTTTATTCTCGGCACTAATATGTTCTAATTCTCTGTGGTTTATCTTTTCACAGAGTGACCCATTTGGAAATATTTACCCTTCAACAGGTATTGAACTTTCCACAGGGGTTTTCAGATTATTTACTTCTTAACTCGATTATATAATTCTATGTAACAATATATGTTAACTCGTTCCTTTGCCTTTGGTTGCAGGTTCAACTCTAACCCTCCAGCTACAGTTGCAAGCTTTGGCTCAGGGTTAACACAGTCGCTTCGACCCCAGCTAATATTAATTCCATGAACCTACAGGTACCTTAACGACCCTTGATGAAAGGCCATTCCTTTACTTCTACTCCCTATATAGGATATATTTAAGCAATCATTTCTTATCAGAGGAATGTGAAAATGACGAGGGTTGTAAACCCCCTTTATATTTTCAAGCAACACTAAGATTTCTCCTTTGTATTACGATGTAGGGTTTGAGTCGAATCTCTATTTTTGTTTAATGGGTTTAGAACGCTTTGATTCTAACCCTCAAACTCTTTGTAGTTATATTTTATAAAAATATAAATTATCACTGTGCGATTATATTTGCTCTACACCGACTGTATGTTTTGAATTTGTACAAGAGTGATTATGGTTTAACTATGATGTATCTTTTCCCTTTGCCGTTTATGTTTACAAGGGATTATTGTCATTTCTTAGCATATCTTTTTCCTACATGCATTTATTTCTTAGAAATAAATATTAGAGAAATGGTTCTAGGTTTTGCCTTTTTAAGATAAGGATAGATTTTAACGTTGTCCCTTTAAAGAAATAATACTCATTGTTAGTTCGGTTACTAGTATTTATTTGTTGTCGTTATAAATATATGTCTAGTCTCTACTAAGTAATTATGGAATCCAATGCTCCTTTCATTACTTGATATAAAGTCTTGCCTTCTCTATACTCTTTATTGTTTTCATAGGATTCTCCCTATGGTGCCCGGGCCATCGAAAGATTGAATTCCATGTTAGCTAGGGTTGCCAGCCACAGACGATGAACTCCTGTCTTGGGCTTGACCCTAGGACTAGGGTCAACAGTCAGTTGGCTTCCTCCCTACCCTTCAGTTGATTAAACTAGACATGCAATATCTTCTTGTTCATCAAGCTTTAACAGTAAGGGTAAATTATACCAGTAATTTTCATATTAACAAAGAGATAATAGTAGTATAATACTCGTTACTTTCACATTGTTCACACAACCGTTCTATTACAGTCACCCTATTCAATAAACTATCTCTGTTATACATTTACTTTAATGAGGGTTTTTAACCCTTTTATCATTTGTCACAGTATAGGACTGAAAGCAGTGGATTCTGTCACATTATGATAATATTAACTTCATCATATTTCTCTATTCAATTCCCATACTCAGATTAATAAATTATCTACGGACTTGGTTTCCTGTCTCAATCATTTGTAAATGAACAGAATAACCGTATTCAAACTTTCATCTTTCAACAATCTCGTCTGTTAAACTGTAAAACAATTCCTTTTTATTAACCTGTATAAATAAATTCACTATAACACTTATCTGGATTAAGTAGACTAAGCTATGGTCCTCCCAACCATTCAAGGGAGGCAATTAAGTCCTTCGCTTGCCCCCTAGCTCCAGAATCTGGATGGTGCCATGGGTTAACAGTGGAATTTCTCTGTTGTGACCTCTGGATGGCCTATCCAGTCACCTTCAGAAATTTCTGGTTTTAACAAGGGTAGTTGTAAGCTATTTTCAACTGGTTCCCCAACCAGCTCTAGAAAATACTTTTCCCTTTTACCAAAAATCACAGAACCCCTACTCCTCCCCTGGGATTCAACTTTATCCTCAGAGGAGTAGGTAACTATTTTCCAACTGCCCCCCAACCACCTCCTATTCTTGGAAACCTTTTTACCAACATCTTAAAATATTTTCTTTTCATTAACTAGTCCTCCTAATTTAATAATTTCAGCAAAATAATTTTTTCTTATATACAGTAAAGTTTCAAGTCTTTTTTTTCCAGAAATTAAAATAAAAAATGTATTTAACTAGTTAACACTAGTTAACTTTAATGAGACTATGACAAATTCCCCCCTGGAAGTAACACCGTCCTCGGTGTTTCAGCCCAGCTCTTCAAAGAGCTCCGAGTAAGCTTCCCGCATAAATTTTTCGTCCTCCCAAGTGGCTTCATCCAGGCCAAAGTGCTTCCATTTCACTTTCACCTGGATAACTACTCGTTTGCGGAGTTCAATTTATCTTTTGTCAAGTATGCATTGCGACTCGACCAGAAACTCTCCGTCCGGTTCTACCTGAAAACCAAAAGTGTTTTCAATTCAGTATGCATCAATTATTCAGAAATTCAAGCTAGAATTTTTATCTTTCTCCTACCTGAATATTTTGCCAATGAATCACATGTTTTTCATCATGTACATATTGCTTCAGCAAGGACACATGAAATACATTGTGAACCTGGATATGGCTAGGTAAGGCCAACCTATAGGCTGCTAGTCCCACCCTTTCCAGTATTTGGAAGGATCCACAATACCGGGGAGCGAATTTGGCACAAGAGGTCCATCTCATGGTACTTCTCTTGGGATTAATTCTTACGTAAACATGGTCCCCTACCACAAATTCACGATAATACCTTTTCTTGTCTACGTAAATATTTTGTCGATCTTGTGTAGCCTTCAGATTCTACCTTATTATTTTTACCTCAGCTTCCATTTCAGCCAACATTTCAGGTCCCAACAATAATTTTTTCTCTGGACTACTCCAGTTTATAGGTGTTCGACATTGCCTATCATATAATGCCTCAAAGGGACTCATTTTCAGTGATTCTTGATACCCATTTTTATAGGCAAACTCAACAAGGTGCAAGTAATCCTCCCACTTGGTGGGCTGCTGCATTACATACATGCACAGCATGTCTTCTAGTACTTGATTTACCCGCTCCGTTTTTCCATCAGTCTGAGGATGATAGCCGGTGTTGAAATGTATTTGTGTTCCCAGCCCATAAAACAAGGTTTTCCAGAATGCGGATGTGAACTTAACATCCCGATCTGAAATCACAGTCTTAGGTATGCCATGCAACGTAAATATTTCCTTCATAAATATATCTGCAATCTATATTGTCTTGTAGGTAGACTGTATAGTTATAAAATGGGCAGATTTGCTTAATCTTTCTACCACTACCATGATTGAATCATTCTACCTTTTTTTTCATGGTAAACCCATGATGAAATCTAAGGAGATAACCTCCCACTTCCACTCAGGAATGGGTATGGGCTATAATAGCCCTGCAGGATGCTGATGCTCCACCTTAACCTACTGACATTCCAAACATTTTCTTAGATACTCTGCAATATTCTTACGCATACTTGGCCAATAATATACCTTTCTTATTGCAGTGAGCATCTTTTGATATCCCGGATGGCCAGAGTAATTGCTGCAGTGGAATTCATTCAGGATTAACTCCTTAAGACCAACACGATTAGGCACATAGATTCTTCCGCAAAAATTCAATACCTGATCTTCGTTCTTTCCATACTCTAATGTCTTGCCTTACTTCTTATCATCCTTCATTTTTTGCCACAAGAATTTATATTCAGGGTCTTTCTGTGCTTCTTCTTTTAACTGTTCCAACAATTGGCTTTCCAGTTGATTATAGTATAAGGAAAAAATACCATGCAGTTTTCTGCTTAACACATCTGCAACTCGATTTTCCTTCCCCTTAACATGCTGTATGTCCATGTCAAATTCACTCAAAAAGGCATTCCATCTTGCCTATCTATAATTTAAATCTGCTTGCTTAAAATAATTAGTCAAGATGCTATGGTCTGTTTTAAGTACAAACCTCTTACCCAGTAGGTAATGCCTCCACACCCGGAGATCATGCACCACAACTGTAAACTCTAGATCATAAGTAGAATATTTCTATTCATGATATTTTAATTTTCTAGACTCATAAGCTATCACTTTACCTTCTTGAGTTAGTATCTCTCCAACTCCTGCTTTGCCGGCATCAGTACAAACTTCATAATATTTATCAGGGTCAGCTACCTTCAGAACCGGTGTTGTAGTCAAAATTTGTTTCAGCTTTTGAAAGCTGCTCTGACATTCCTTTGTCCATTTGAAAAACTTTCCCTTCTTCTGCAAAGAAGTAATAGGGAAAGCAATTTTAGAAAATCCTTCTATAAACCTTCTGTAATAACCAGCTAGACCCATAAACGATCTAATGTCAGCCACATTCAGAGGTACTCGCCATTCCATAATAGTTTTGATCTTTTCTAGATCAAAAAATATTCCTTCAGCTAATATAACATGTCCTAGATATTGGATTTCTGTTTTAAAGAAATCACACTTGCTAAAATTAGCATAAAGTTAATGCTTTCTCAGCATTTCCAAAACTATCCTCAAATGTTCTTTAAGTTCCTCCTCGCTTTTTGAATATATTAGTATGTCATCTATGAAAATAAGTACAAATTTATCCAAATACTGATTAAAGACGCCATGCATCAACCTCATAAAGGTTGCTGGTGGATTTTTCAATCTGAAGGGCAGCACTATGAATTCGTAATTCCCATAACGAGTGCGGAATGTTGTTTTGCAAATATCTTCATCTTTAATCTGAATCTGATGATATCTAGATCTTAAATCTATCTTAGAAAACACCTTTAGCCCCTCTTACTTGATCAAATAAGTCATCGATTCTTGGTAAGGGGTATTTGTTCTTAACGGTCAGCTTATTAAGCTTCCTTTCTACACATGCGTAAGGTTCCGTCTTTCTTCTTAACAAATAGAACTGGTTCTCCCCATGGAGACACACTTGGGTGGATATAGCCTTTGTCTAACAATTCTTGTAGCTGTATCTTTAGTTCTGCTAGTTCTGGAACTCTCATTCTATAAGGAGCTCGTGACGTTGGAGAGGCTCCTGGTAACAACTCAATGGTGAAGTCAATATCCCTCTTAGGTGGCAAACCAAGAATATTTTCTGGAATTACATCCAAAAATTCCTGTACTACAGGAATATCTTCCATTATATGTGCCTTTTCCTTGGAGTTTGCATATCCTACTTGAATTGCATACAATTGACACCCTTTTCTGATACACTTGCCCATTTGGGATGTTGTTATTGGGCATAATTGCATAGGCTTTTTAATTCCTTGAATTTCTTTCCGTGTGCCATCTTGCATTCTAAAGTAGATGATCTTTTCCTTGTAGTCCACTAGGGTCTAGTGTCTTTCCAACCAGTCCATACCTAATAAAACATCATAAGGCCCCAATGGTAAGATGTTTAAATCTACTTGTAACTGTTGTTCTGCCACTTCCAGCACACAGTTAGGAACTTTTGTAGTTACCTTTCATTTTGCATTGGTAGCTAACTGAACTAACTAGGAATTCTTAAATTTCTGCTCTTTTAATTTGCATAATTCCACTATTTTAGGACTTACATAACTCAAACTTGCTCCAGGATCTACCAAAATTGAAACAGGTATAGTTAGTAAAGTACCTTCTAGTGCGATTATTATGGGCTAAAAATCAGCCTGTTAATCTTCCAAGGCTGCATTGATGCGGGCTATGTTATGCGCCACGTCCCCTACCATAGATGTCTCCTGCAGATTTGCTACAGTTTCACTTTTATTTCGCCGTGGACAATTTTTATAATAATGAGCCTCTCCACACCCCCAGCATTGCCAAGGAGGTTTTGTGTTCTGTCCCTGCTCTGGCTTGCTAAATGCCTTCGTGGGCTTCTCTTCCCCTAGCCATTTAGTTCTTTGGTGATTTCTACCAAATTTCTTACTCATGGAGTTTCGTGCTGCGCCTTTAGAATTTCCACTTTTACTACTTTTAAAATTGGAATTATTTTTCTGGTTTTTCTTTGGCTGCCAGCTTTTCCCTCCTTCACCTTTTGCCTTGGACTGCTGATAGCACATCCGGGCTTTACGGATGGCTTCATCCATGGTTTGAGGATTAAAAAATTCTATCTGTTCTCTCATATGAGTAGGTAGACTACTCAGAAACCTCTGCACTTTGGCCTTTTCTTCTCGGAGATAAGGAACATAGCATAGCAAGGAAGTGAATTTAGTGACATAATCTTCCATGGTCATCTGCCCCAACCATAAATCATGGAATTCCTTAGCCTTATCATCATAAAACCTTTCTGTCAAATACTTTTCTTTGAAATACTGCTGAAACAGCTCCCAAGTAATGTCCTGTTCATCAATACTGCATACATTTTTCACTTCTTCCCACCACAGGGTGGCCTTTTCCTGTAACTGGTATATAGCCAATCTGGCCTTCAGATTGCTACTATATTCATACACCTGGAAGTACTTATTTATATTAATTAACCAAGCTTCCGCCACCTCCTCGACCTCACCATCAAAATTTGGTGGTTTAATTTTGTGAAACTCCCCCTGCAATTCCACTTTCTGTCTCTTACTGTCTTACTGGTTAGACAAATTGCCCGACTCCGCCTCATTATAATTCTTGTTTTTTCTTTTCTGGGAGGGACTCTTTTCAGCTCTGCCTGTACTGTTGTTTCTAGTTTGTTGATCTTCTTGTTCTGCTAATAATTCTTTTTCAGCACTGGGATGTCCCATCTCCTAATTTTGTTTTTTTGATAAACTCTTTAAAATTTCTCCTGATATTGCAACAGTCACTCATTATCCTTTCTGAGTCTTAACATTTCCTCTTGTAATTATTGCACTGTGTTCAACAAAAAACCAGTTTGGTGCTATTATTCTTCGAGCAACCGACTAGTCTTTTGATGCTGTTCTACACTCAATTGAACCCACATTTCCGGATTCATGACTGTTGGTGCTTGAGTTTCCTCTGGTTGCGATTGTGATGCTACAGCTCTTCTCATTTTCACTGGTTCTCTCTCTCTCTATGCACTAATCACATACACAGCTTCACTGGTAGTAGACCCTTAGGGTCCCAGCGAAGCAACATAGCTCTGATACCACTTGTAACTTCCTCTCCTAAAAAAATTACCTTAAAAAAAAATCATTTTTACTCACCATATTAAATAGTAAAAAATCCTTGAATCATAAATACAATATCCAAAATAAAATCTGCATGGAAAGCTTTGATACATACATATCATTGTTTATGATGCATTTATTTCACTGTACTATGAATAGGACAAAGCATATAAATTATGGTTTGATCATTGTTATGAGTTACAAAAAAATCATTGTTAATTCGTTGAGCAACTGAGAGTAATATTAATCTTCATAATAAAAAATATATTACATAATCCATACGCATGACACAGCTATCATATCTCGCAAATTCCAACAAGTGGAGCTTTGACATTAATCATCTGCAAGAGATTTTAAGTTCAATCTAATCAATTAACCCAGTTATTGCATTAACACTTCGCTTGGCGATTTTACTATGCATCCGTGGTGTTTGTGTCAATACCCACCATTATTTTTTATACCACGACTTACTCCATAAGTCACAGCTATATCACATTGAATTCTGATTGCTTGATTTTTCGAGGGAAAACCTAGGTAACACTGCAGTCGAGCCGAGAGTGAAGGTTTGTTTTTCATGCGCTCTGACGATTCCAGAGCTCGGCTCCTTTCCGGTTAACACAGTTTCAAAAGCCTTAAAAGGTTTGCCCCTCCACTTAGCTAGCTCTGCAGTTCTGTTATCATGCTCATCTATATATATTTATCATTTTCTCTATTATAAATGTTGTTCTCTAACGCTTTTAATAGAACCTTATTATATGAGTTTATTTTTACAGAGATGATAAATATTGTGAGATCGAGCCAGCTATGGCAGATGCAAGAAAGTCCTTATCATGCGAACTCCAAAGGTATAGATGGCTTCAGTCCCTTTTTATTTTATTGCGTAGCATTTAGTGTATTAAATCATTTATTTTCTTCTCGGCGCTAATATGTTCTAATTCTCTGTGGTTTATCTTTGTACAGCACAACCCATTTGGAAATATTTACCCTTCAATAGGTATTGAACTTTCCACAGGGGTTTTCAAGTTATTTATTTCTTAACTCGATTATATAATTCTATGTAACAATAGATGTTAACTCATTCCTTTCCTTTTGGTTGCAGGTTTGACTCTAACCCTTCACCTACAGTTGCAAGCTTTGGCTCAGGGTTAAAACAGTCGCTTCTACCCCAGCTAATATTACTTCCATGAACCTATAGGTACCTTAATGGCCCTTGATGAAAGGCCATTCCCTTACTTCTGCTCCGGATCTAGGATATATTTAAGCAACCCTTTCTTATCAGAGGAATGTGAAAATGACAAGGCTTGTAAACCCCTTTTATATTTTTCAAGAAACACTGAGATTTCTCCTTTGTATTATGATGTAGGGTTTGAGTCGAATCTCTATTTTTGTTTAATGGGTTCAGAACGCTTTGATTCTAACACTCAAACTCTTTGTAGTTATATTTGATAAAAATATAAATTATCGTCGTGCGATTATATTTGCTCTACACCAACTGTATGTTTTGAATCTGTAGAGGAACGATTATGGTTTAAATATGAGGTATCTCTTCCCTTCGCCGTTTATGTTTACAAGGGATTCTTGTCATTTCTCGGCATATCTTTGTCCTGCATGCATTTATTTCTTAGAAAGAAATATCAGAGAAATGGTTCTGGGTTTTTCCTTTTTCAGATAAGGATAACTTTTAACATTTGGCCCTTTAAAGAAATAATACTCATTGTTAGTTCTATTACTAGTATTTCTTTATTGTCGTTATAAATATATGTCTAGTCTTTACTAGGTAATTATGGAACCCAGCGCTCCTTTCATTACCTGATTTACAGTCTTGCGTTCTCTATACTCTTTATTATTTTCGTAGGATTCTCCCTACGGTGCTCGGGCCACCGAAAGATTGAAGCCCATGTTAGCTATGGTTTCCAGCAATGGACGACGAACTCATGTCTTGGGCTTGACCCTAGGACTAGGGTCAACAGTCCGTTGGCTTCATCCCTACCCTTCAATTGATTAAACTAGACATGGAGTATCTTCTTGTACGTCATGCTTTAATAGTAAGGGTAAATTATACCAATAATTTCCATATTAACAAAGAGATAATAGTAGTATAATACTCGTTCCTTTCGCATTGTTCACACAACCTTTCTATTACAGTCACCCTATTCAATAAACTATCTCTGTTATACATTTACTTTAATGAGGGTTTTTAACCCTTTTATCATTTCACACAATATGGGACTGAAAGCAGTGGATTATGTCACATTATGATAATATTAACTTCATCATATTTCGCTATTCAATTCCCATACTCAGATTAATAAATTATCTACAGACTTGGTTTCCTGTCTAAATTATTTGTAAATGAACAAAATAGCCATATTCAAACTTTCATCTTTCAACAATCTCAGCTATGAAACTGTAAAACAATTCCTTTTTATTAACCTGTATAAATAAATTCATTGTAATACTTATCTAGAATAAGTAGACTAAGCTGTGGCCCTCCCAACCATTCAGGGGAGGCAATTACGTCCTCCGCTTTCCCCCTAGCTCTAGAATCTAGATGGTGTCATGGGTTAATAGTGAAATTTCTCTGCTGTGACCTCTAGATGGCCTATCCAGTCACCTTTAGAAATTTCTGGTTTTAACAAGGGTAGTTGTAAGCTATTTTCAACTGGTTCCCCAACCAGCTCTAGAAAATACTTTTCTCTTTTACCAAAAATCACAGAACCCCTACTCCTCCCCTGGGATTCAGCTTTATCCTCAGAGGAGTAGGTAACTGTTTTCCAACTACCCCCCAACCACTTCCTATTCTTGGAAACCTTTTTACCAATAGCTTAAAATATTTTCTTTTCATTAACTAGTCCTCCTAATTTAATAATTTCAGCAAAATAATTTGTTTTTATATACAATAAAGATTCAAGCCTTTTTTTTCCAGAAATTAAAATAACAAATGTCTTTAACTAGTTAATACTAGTTAACTTTAATGAGGCTATGACAGACATTAATTTGGATATGGACACCCCCTTAACCTTTATCTCTAAAGTTAAAAAATATTGTCATGAGTGGAGAAAACGTATTTGAATTAGACTGAGTGATGATGATGTAGCGAATAGAACATATGTAATCTCGGTAACAAGTTTTATATGAAAACAAATTAAATATGAAATGTAATTTTCAAACGGTGAAGGAAATTATTTCAATTAGAGTATTTTAATAATAATTTAATGATTTAATTAGTTATAATATATAAAATAAAAAATGTGGCTACTAAAAGAGAAATTAATGAGGAGAATATTTTAATACTAAATTTTTTTAATTAAAATATGAAATTGAAAATAAAAAGGCTATAGAAATTTAAGAAAAAAAAAGTAAAATATTTTAATAATATTTTAGTGAATAATATAGATAAAATAAAAACGGGAATCCTTTTAGGAAATTTATAAAAGGATAAGTAATTTAAAGAAAAACAAATATAATATTTTAACAATAATTTAGTCATTAACATATATAAATTGAAAAACTAAAAATGAATATAAAATATATATAGAAATTTAAGAAAAAACAAAAATATTTTTATAATAACTGAGTTACTAGCATATATAAATTAAAAAGGTAAGACATAAGAAAATAATCTTAATAATAATTTAGTTATTAATATAAGTATAACAAAAATAGAATGATATATGTACGGAGATTTTAAAAGAATAAGTAATATATTTGAATAATAATTTAGATATTAAATAAGATATAGTGAAAATATTATATATATATATATATATATATATATATATATATATAAATAAAAGGAATAGGATAAAAATATTTGAGAATGAAATAATAAATTAATTTATTGTTGTTTTTCTTTGTAACTAGATTTAGGTATGAAAAAAATTAAAATATAAGATATAATTTTCAAACTTGAAAGGAAAGTTTTTCAATAAATAATATATAGGTAGAATATTTTAATAATAATTTATTCATTAACATAGATAAAGTGAAAAGAGAATAAAATATGTATAGAAATTTAAGAAAAAACTAGTAAAATATCTTAATAATAATTTAGTTATCAATTGAAATAAAATAAAAATGAGAATGACATATGTACGGAAATTTTGAAAAAGAAACAGTAATTTAAAGAGGGACAAGTAGAATATTTTAATAATAATTTAGTCATTAACATAGATAAAATGAAAATGAATATAAAATATGTATATAATTTTAAGAAAAAAGAAGAAAAATATTTTAATAATAATTTAGTTATTAATATAAATAAACTAAAAATGAGAATGACATATGTCCACAAATTTTAACAAAGAACCAGTAATGTAAAGAGAGACAAGTAGAATATTTTAATAATAATTTAGTCATTAACATAGATAAAATGAAAATGTATAAAATTAAAAAAAAAACAAGAAAATTGTTTTAATAATAATTGAGATGTTGTGAAGTATTATGTTCTTGTTTTATATGATAATTAAGAAAATAACTATATATAAGAAATAGGATAAAAATATTTTTGAATGGAATAATAAATTTTGTTATGGATTTTTTTCCCACACAAAACAACTTGTTTAGACCTCATGGGTTAATGAAACATTCATCATAACAACAAAAAATTATTTTTTTTTACTTTGTTTATTCTACCTTTCGAATAGCTCTGAGCATATATATATATATATATATATATATATATATATATATATATATATATATATTTATTTATTTATTTATATATTATTTACTATTTACCGGAACTATGGTCCGTCATACATAATAATGTTGCATTTCAATTTGATTTCTTAAACATGCATTTATATATCATACCATAAAACTAGGGATGAGAATTATTAAACAAAGATTGCGCTTATAACTATGTAAAGGTTCTAAGGTGACTCGTTTGGATAGCTGTGCACTTAAGTTTTGTACCAATCATTTATGGCCTATGGGACAAGTTATTGTGGCAATCACATTTCTAGGTTAATCATACACCAGTGATCATTGAGAATCTATTCCAACATTTACTCCTATATTTGTTTCCATTTAGGGTTTGTACCCTCAATGCATGAGGCCACCTGCCTGCTCATCCTTCATTCGATCTGGCATCTTGGGATCCATGATGGAGGGTTAGCGGGAAAAGACTAGGGTGTTGCCTTCATAACCCTAACTGTTTTTCCCTCATTTGTTTGTGTTTCTCTACTAAGAGCCTTGTCTGCAATTCCACGATGGCATGGAGGTTTCGTCGGGTAAACACCCTACTTCCATCCGAAGCAATTCCTTCTTCCATTATTTGGTAAGGATCACTTCGTCCTTCCGTCATCGTCTTATTGTTTTCTGCCCAACCTTGGACTGTTTGCATTGGGTTCAATATCTATGTTTATATTTCCTTCTCATTTAGTTTACATTATCCTCACAATGGTAACTCATATTTTTACAGAGGTTCGAAGCTACAGCCAATGCTAAGGCACTCCAACTACTTTCTAGGTAGCTTCTCCTTCGTTGCTATAGGTATACATTGTATTGGCTTCAATTTTCATTAAACGTGTTTGGCACGCACTGAGCCTACAACTTGCATCATTTTAGCACGATTTTAACCTTCACCCTGTTTCTCACAGTTGTTTTTATCCAAGCTTGTAGATGCGGTCTTCGTCAAGTTCGCAACCTGATCCATACCTTGATTGCTTATTTTCATAAATGTGCTCCATATCGATTGATGCATGGGAATTAGGCTCAAGACAATCCTTGTACATAAATAAACATAAAGGGGGTCTCATGTTTTTGTTTCCCCATGTAATTATTCATAGTTCAGTCATTTTTAATTAATTGGGGAGGAAAATGTAACTGCATGAATGATTAGTGGGCATAGGAAGAGACAGTCTGTCTCTGTCTGTCAGATAGTTAGGCTAAAATTAGGACTGTAGGAATTACAGAGTTTTATTGAGCGTTGAGGGAATATGAAACAATTTCTGCTAATTGTTTAAATAAGTCTCTATGGCAGAGACCTGCAGAGACCTGATAGAGAACTGCATAGGCTACATAGAACTATAGAGGAGACAAAGTAGAGAGGAAGGGCCAATTGATCGAAGATCTGGCCAGCTAAAAGCTTGTAAGTAAATCCACTGCATAAATGAGGAAATTGTTACATTATTTCTGTGTAATTGTTGATTTAATCCTATTTATGTGTCCTCGATGAAGTGTAATTGAGTTCGAATTCAATAAGAAAGAGTATGAAAATCTGAGTGGTAGAAATCGTGTTAAGAGCCTATGACAATAGGCCGTGTCAATGAGCGATTGTGTGACAATGTCGTGGTGGAGAATCATATATAATTGAATTCTGTGTGTTAAGTTGGTTTTAATCGGGGTATCATTCCCTGTGTGAAATGGTTTCTTTTATTGTCCGAAGGCAACTGAATTCATGGTTTCTGTGTATTGATTAAAATCTGTAGTCTCTGCATGACTAGTTCTGTGATAAGGGCTAATAGGAGTTCAACATATGTACCCAAGAATTATTTGATTGAATAATGAGACCAAGTTGTAAAATGGGGAGTTCACATGTTCCAGGCGTATGCGTAGGGGTTGAGAAATTGAGGTGAGTCTCAATCATTGCAGGAGAAAATTCATATACAAGGTTGATGCATCAATTCTGGATGAATCGATGCTTCTAAACCCAGATCATCCTACTCAAAGGTGGGTAGTTTCACCGTATAATAGAGGGAGTGTTCGATTAGGCATTAAGCCTGCAAGAAGTCTCAGGATGGAGTTCATCCCAGAAGTAGGAAGTGTGCCTATGTGATAGGAAGCCCTTCACATTGTTGAAGAACCAAACTTGTGCAAGAGGATGTGTGGAACGGAAGTGCAAAGTCTCTAACTAAAGAGTGGATTGAGTTAATTGAAATTTTTGGCTTAGATGAACAATGAAACTTGACCGAGATCTACATAACACAGCCAACACAGAGATTAACACATGAGGAGCATAATAAAAGAAAGGAATGCAATCGTGATTGATAGTGAATAACCGGAACCGTGAGCATAGCCGTGGAGGTGATTTACAAGAGCAAACCCGGTGGTATCGCACAAGCAGAGGGGTGGAAAGATGTTTTCATAAAAATAATGCGATATTGGCCTTTGACCAACACGTGTCCTCGAGCGGCTTTTGAAAACCATGTATGTTGCCTTTTTTTGGGACGTTAAAGTCCAGAGGGAAAAAAATGCGAAACTCAACTACGTCTATTGGATCATCGATTGCAATGCGATAAATTGTGGACCGTTGATCCAGTCAGCACTTGAGGCAAGGTAAGTTCAACCTTCAGTGGGACCCTTTGTGTTGTTGTTGTGTATTAATCAAGCCAAGGGTTAATTAAAGTTTAATGTGTGAAGTTGGTCAGTGAAGTTCGATGAACGTTGTTATATGTTGTGGAGAGGGTTTGTTATACGATATAATCATTTTATACGCGTATGCCTTAGTATTAATCTGAACTTAGGAGAAGCGCTATATTATGGGGTTGGCTTTACTTAAATTCTGGCTCTATTAAATTATGCACCAAGAGTATGAGTGCAGTCATATATGCGGGTGGCGTAAGGTTTGAACCCTAGAAGCGTAGAAGAGTTGAATGCATAAAATCTTGTGACCGATACATATATATTTATAAGGTGTGCTAAGGGTTTTAGACGGGCCTTTTGTACAATATATAAGGGAGGAGATTTCGATGGTAATTCGAGCGCTTTATTAAAAAAGGGTCAAGATTATAATATAAGGTATGTATATATGGTCTGTGCGCGTTGGAATAAAAATGCCAAAGAGTATATTATATGTATTGAGGGTTTATGCCCTTTGAAGGAAAACTCCCACAGCTAGAAGAGCTTGTCAGATTTAAAATTGGATTGGGTACAAAGGTGTGGGAAGGTGTTTTTGTCAATAGGATTTTAATTTAACATCTCAAATCTCAGATTTGAGATATTAAATATTTCAAATTTATTTGTTTAAATTTCCAGCCCAGAATTTAGAACCCTTTGAGATTTCCAGATTGTGGATTAGATTGGCCAATGGGTCTTGAATGCATTTTAGACTCATATTTGAGATAGAACAAAGAAAAAAACCTGAGACTATGGGTTTTACCCTGCACCATAGTGATATCAGAGCTTGAATTGAAACAACTCTTTGAAATTTTATTTTGAAATGCACATGTACTGAAAAAGTGATGAGAAGTTGGGTTTTAAATATGTTTAACAAAAAATTTGCAGATTTGATTTGACATGCAGTGAAGGTCTCCAGATGAGAAAAATATGGAATTGAAGACACAGAGTCTTGAAGATTGCAACAGGTAGAGATGCAGTGCAGGTGATAAAAGAAGCAAGATCATTCAGGGATCTTGAGAGGTGAGTTGATGAGCCTTATTTGAACTCTAGTTTGAAGGTATTGTTTGTAGAATGCAGAGTGCAAGCAATTGAGGAATATTAGTAGAAGCATATCACAGCTTTGAGAGAAGTGATAAGAGGAAGTCCTGCAAGGGATTTTGAGTGCAGAAAGAGTGTGGTAGAACCTGGAAGATTCCCAACTGAGGTTGGATGAAGGAAGAACAAAGGTGTTCTTGAGAGAAGTTGCAGAGTGAAGCCTAGAGAGCATAAGAGAGTGATCAGAAGGTTCCAGTAGAGAGGGGAACAGTACTTGCCAAAATCCGGATCCGGAGGAAGGGATTGGTGAGGTAAGTTGCAAAAAGAAAGCTTGCTATTGCAGAGGCTTAGTGCAGCTTGTGGGTGAAGAAATATTAGAGGAGAAAATGGCTACTGACAGCCACACCAAAAATTGTAGAGGTTCTAAGAGAGGCCACAACAGAAGAGTGAGGGAAGATGCCAAAGCAATTGGCATGAGGAAGAGACTCATTGATGAAGAGTATTGGAAAGAGATGGCTGAGATCAATAAGCAACTTGATGAACTAGAGAGGATGATAAAGGAAAACCAGAGAGGTGGTTGAATCATGAAGAATAAGGTAAAGTGGTAGAGGCCACAAAGGAAGAAGGGGCAGATGATAAATGCTCAACAGGAAGAAGAAATGTTCATAATGATTGAGTATTTGGAGAAGAACTTGGATACTAGAGCTTCAAGTGGGACCAAGGGGTCCAAGAGCCTTACATCTGACATATTTTGTATGTTTGTAGGAAAGCCATGTGAAGGCGAACAAACTGCTGATGTTTTCACTAAGGAAGAAAATGGAGTAGTTACATGTTTTGAAGGTATCCATGCACAGTTGGAGACAAATTCTGCTTTCCAACATATTGGAAGCAGAGGAGATTTAGTTTATGATATTGGCCTGAAGCTGGAAGTTGGAAAACTTGAAGAAATTGAAGAAGAGACCATTGGAGAATCTCTGAAGCATATGGAAGACTTGGGACAACAAGAAGAGTTGATGATTGATTCATCAGATGAGACCATGAGGTCTTATGCTTTTAAAATTGACAAGTTGTGTATGAATGCAGGTATTAATGAAGGCAGTTCATATGATGGAACTATGATAGATGAAGCTAATTGTTTCCAAGCAAGATATGATGAGTATCTTTCAGATGAAGAGAAGATTGAATTATTGCAGCAGAAGGAGTTCATTAATTCCTTATTTTATAGAAGAGGTTGTTTCAATGAGGTTGGTGATGATGAATTTTTCATTAATGCTAATAATGACAAAATTATTTTTTTAAATGGCCAAGTGAAGAGTGATGGACAGGTAGCTGAAGTTTTTGCAGAGATGGGAAATCAGAATTCCATTCTGATGACGGCTAAGGAGATAGTGACAGCAAAATATAGTGAAGATTGTGAAGATGTTTTCTCAGATGAGATGCCAAGATTGTGGCCTGAAGTAAGTGTTCTGGAGTAGAGGATAGAACCACAGAGGAAAGATGTTCAGACGGTAAAGGTAGAGATGATTGAAGATGAGAGAGTTCATTTTTATGACCTAGGGCAGAGAGACATCCTTGCAATTGATGATGCAGAAGGGAGACTAGCTGACAGTCTCAAGAATTTTTTGAACGATTGGAATCAACACACTGATGTGATGATGGAGAAGAAGAGAATTGTAGGATAGCATACTGAGATGTTGGCGGAGCAGAGAAAGGCACTGAGGCCTTGTGAATTTTGTTTTGAAAATTGTTTGATGAATGTAGATCCTGTTGGTGATGGAGATAAGTTGACAGCATGGGGCAATCAATTGAAAGAGAAGGAGAATTATGTGGGAGATTTTAAACCATGGAATGGAGGAATTGAGTTGCTAGAAAGCATGTTGAATCAGCAAGATTCTATGCCAAAGAGGAAACCTCAATTTCAAAATTCGGTATTGCAGAATGAAGATGAGATAGTCATGTCTCATGCGCAGAAATTTGTTACTATTAGTAGCAGGGAAGAACTGGCTTGTTCGAATAGCCAAAGGAAGATTGGAGAGAAGGTTGTATGGAAGACTTTTGGGGCTACTACAACAATGGGAATTTGGAGTTTTAATCTGATAGAAGATGAAATCTCAGTGTTTGAAAGACTTGTGGTGATTAGCAGAATCATTCAAGAATAAAGAAGGAAATTTTTGAAGATTGCCTAGGAAGAAGACAAAGAACATGCTGAATTGAAATTACAGTATGCTGGTGATGTGAGAAAAGCATAGAATAAAATGGCAAAATAGTAGCTTGGAGTGTTGCTGGAAGAAATATTGGGGCAACAACTTGAAGTGTTGCCAGAAGAGGAGAAAGAGAGACAAAGGTATTATAATTTTGATGTTTGGTTCCTGATTGCAGATGCTGAAGGAAGGACTAAGGCATGTTTAGTCCAAAATAATAGAAGAGATGAGGATGATGACTGGAAATTCAAATACCAGTCTGAAGACAAAGAGTAGAGAAGTTGTCATGAGTGACAATCAAGAAAAGTTTTACTGTTGCAGAGAGCAAGAGGGTATGGATGATTGGGTGGTGAATAGGGCAGAAGTAAGAACTAAAAAGGTAAAATCTCAGCAAGCAAGAGCTCAGCAGTTAAAAGCTAGAACTACAGCAAGCGATCAGTAATTGATAGCAAGAGTAAGAACTAAAGAAATGAGAGTGCAGCAAACAGAAGTAAGAGTCCAGCAGTCAGAGGAAATATTAGGTAGAGAAATAGCATAGATAAGAAAATTGATGCATAAGATACCTCAGAAAAGGACAGCAGCAAGGAAGCAGAGAAATGACAGCAACAAGAAGAAGACAGTCACAGACTGTGAAGGCATAACAAGTGCAAAGATGCAGACCAAGACATGGAAGCCTGGAGGAATACAAAAGAAGAACACTGCAACAAATGGTTAGTTGCAGAACAGAGTGTGGGATCCATGAAGATAAAGATGAAAGCACATGATTAGGAGATCATGAACTATTTTAACTTGGGGAGTCTGATGTAGGGGCATTAGGCTCAAGACAATCCTTGTACATAAATAAACATAAAGGGGGTCTCATTTTTTTGGTTCCCCATGTAATTATTAATAGTTGATTTATTTTTAACTAATTGGGGAGGAAAATGTAACTTCCCGAATGATTAGTGGGAATAGGAAGAGACAGCCATCTCTGTCTGTCAGATAGTTAGGCTAAAATTAGGATTGTAGGAATTGTAGAGTTTTTTTGAGCGTTGAGGGAATATTTAACAATTTATGTTAATTATTTAAATAAGTCTCTATGGAAGAGACCTACAGAGAATTGATAGAGAACTGCATAGGCTGCATAGAACTATATAGGAGACAAAGTAGAGGAGAAGGGCCAATTGATCGAAGATCTGGCCAGCTAAAAGCTTGTAAGTAAATCCACTGCATAAATGAGGAAATTTTTATAGTATTTCTGTGTAATTTTTGAGTTAATCCTATTTGAATATATGTATGTGTCCTAAATGAAGTGTAATTTAGTTCAAATTCAATGAGCAAGAGTATGAAAATCTGAGTGGTAGAAACCGTGTTAAGAGCCCGTGATAATAGACCGTGTCAATGAGCGATTGTGTGACAATGTTGTGGTCGAGAATCATATATAATTGAATTTTGTGTGTTAAGTTGGTTTTAATTGGGGTATCATTCCCTCTGTCAAATGGTTTCTCTTATTGTCCAAAGGAAATTGAATTCAGGGTTTCTGTGTATTGATTAAAATTCGTAGTCTCTGCATGACTAGTTCTATGATAAGGGCTGATAGGAGTTCAGCATATGTACCCAAGAATTATTTTATTGAATAATGAGACCGAGTTGTAAAATGAGGAGCAGTCACATATTCCAGGCATATGCGTAAGGGTTGAAAAATTGAGGTGAGTCTCAATCATTGCGGGAGAGAATTCATATACAAGGTTGATGCATCGATTCTGGATGAATTGATGCTTCTAAACCCGAATCATCCTACTCAATGGTGGGTATTGTTTCCGTAAAATATAGGGAATTTTCGATTAGGCATTAAGCCTGCAAAGGGGCTCAGGACGGAGTTCAACCCAGAAGTAGGCAGCGTGCCTATGTGATGGGAAGCCCTTGACATTATTGAAGAACCAAACTTGTGCAAGAGGATGTGTGGAACAGAAGCGCACAATATCTAACTAAAGAGTGGATTAAGTTAATTGAAAGTGCTGGCTTGGACGAGCAGTGAAACTTGACCAGGATCTCCATAACACAGCCAACACAGAGATTAACACATGAGGAGAATAATAAAAGAAAGGAATGGAATCATTATTGATAGTGAATAACCGGAACCATGATCATAGCAGTGGAGGCGGTTTAGAAGAGAAAACCCAGTGGTATCGCGCGAGCAAAGGGGTGGAAATATGTTTTCATAAAAATAATGCGATATTGGCCTTTGACCAACATGTGTCCATGATTGGTTTTTGAAAACCGCGTATCTCGCGTTTTTTGGGGACGTTAAAGTCCGGAGGGAAAAAAAATGCGAAACTCAACTACGTCTATTGGATCATCGATTGCAACGCAATAACTTGTGGACTGTTGATCCCGTCGGCGCTTGAGGCAAGGTAAGTTCAACCCACAGTGGGACCCTTTGTGTGGTTGTCGTGTATTAATCCAGCCAAGGGTTAATTAAATTTTAATGCGTGAATTTGGTCATTGAAGTTCAACGAACATTGTTATATGTTGTGGAGAGGGTGTTATATGATATAATAGTTTTATACCTGGATGCCTTGGTATTAATCCGAACTTTGGAGATGCACTATATTACGGGGTTGGCTTTACTTAAAGTCTGGCTCTATTAAATTATGCACTGAGAGTATGAGTGCAGTAATATATGTGGGTGGCGTAAGGTTTGAACCTTAGAAGTGTAGAAGAGTTGAATGCATAAAATCTTGTGACCAATACATATATATTTATAAGGTGTGCTAAGGGTTTTAGACTGGGCCTTTTTTACAGTATATAAGGGGGGAGATTTCGATGGTAATTCAAGAATTTTATAAAAAAAGGGCCAAGATTATAATATAAGGTATGTATATATGGTTTGTGCGCGTTGGAATAAAAATACCAAAGAGTATATTATATGTATTGAGGGTTTATGCCCTTTGAATGAAAACTCCCACAGCTAGAAGAGCTTGTCAGATTTAAAATTGGATTGGGTACAAAGGTGTGGGCAGGTATTTTTGTCAAGAGGATTTTAATTTAACATCTCAAATCTCAGATTTGAGATATTAAATATTTCAGATTTATTTGTTTAAATTTCTAGCCCAGAATTTAGAACCCTTTGAGATTGCCAGATTGTGGATTAGATTGGCCAATGGGTCTTGAATGCATTTTAGACTGAGATTTGAGATAGAAAAAAGAAAAAAAATGGGACTGTGGGTTTTACCCTGCACCATATGTTAAAGGCTAACTTATTCTTTTTTTATTGTATTTGGTGTAGGTATACTTCCTAACCCCAAGGGACGATGTTACTCAACATGTTCTTATTTGATGCCCTCAACGCCTTTCAACGAGGTTACATGATACCCTTTACTTACCCCTTTCAGGAATTTCGTTGCCTTACTTCAACTTTGGTGGCCGAGAGCTTAGGGCTAAGCCTAACCGTGCTCGCCAAGTATCAAATAAGGAATCATGGCTGTCAAGCCTTCTATCCACTTTGGACAAGTTTTTTCTTATTCAGCTTTCTAGCAAACATTGGTAATTTCAATGCGTAGTTTAACTGAGCTCCGACTTGAACCTCTGTTAAGAATTTTTCTTCCATATACAGAGAGACTTGATTTAAATGTTTAATGGGACTTCCTTGTCAATTTACCATTCTCTACATTCGTATATTTTTTTGGTTTTATTGTCGCATGCTTTATCACACAGCTTTAGTTACATTTTTCACCTTTTTCATCTCATGTTTATCCTATTGGGTTTAAAAGTGTGTTTTGTTTGAGCTTAATGAATATTACGAGTTGATATGATTGGTTTGTTCAATTACTTCCATTATATGAAAATAAATATTACTTTCATGCCTTTTGAGCTACGCAGTACAATATCGTTCTCTGAATGTAAACTATATTCACTGTATTTTACTTGTTTTAATGCAGTCTATCTTTCTGATGTAATAATATTTTCTATAATTTACTATGCATGCTACTCTCAGAATTTTCCTGTTAAGTATATTGTAAAAATTGAATTTTGTTTTGCAAAATAATTCTTCCTTCATCTTCCAGTAACAATACATTCTATCTATTTCTTTACATTTTTAGAATGATGTTCGGACCATCTTAGCTTTTGTCCATGTATAGCCCAGATATGGACGAACGATCAATTCTGGGGTCTACGGTTTCCACCCTAGACCCTGAACTAATAGTTCACTCTCAGTTATAACTTCGATTTTAAAAAGAAAAGCTTTCTCCAACCCAATAGTTCAGAACTTGTTATTTCAATCTTTTCTCACATTTTCTAATAGTTTTAGAATTTATCTAAGGCGTATTTTTCAATATGCTTCCATTGATCCATACACATGGGTCGGTTCAAGAATAAGCCAGATCTCCCAAATGTAATACACACATAGGTCTTATACAAGATAAAAACAATTTACAATCATTATTTCTTGACTGAAATACAAATTTCCAAATCTTAAAACAACTTGGTCTAAATCTTTCCTGTTTTAAAGTTATCTGTCTATTACATTTGCAATAAATAAATATGTTTACTTATCTCATTTTGGACTCTGTTGATGATGTCCTCCAAACCATAAGAGAGGCGATTACATCCTCCTCTTCCCCTATGCTCCACACTTGAGAAGTATAGGTTGACAGAGATTTCTAGAGAGACATCAGGACCCCAAGTTCAGTCTATTTTCCAGAAATCTTCAAGAATGCTGAGTGTTTCCATGGGCCTCTACTAGCTTAGGAAATTCTTCAGTTTCTTTCTTTTTCCTTCCTTAGTTATTGAACAGAACCCCTTTTCCTCACTCAAATGTAACTTTATCATCAAAGGAAAAGGTAACTATCCAAAACTATTCAACCACTTCTCAATTCTTGGAATACTTTTACCATCAGTCATTTTAATTTTATGGAACCACTTTTCCATAACTAATTTTATTTCAAACAGAAAAAAATTAATCCTTTTTCATCAAATAATATTTCTCAAAGAAATTAAAATGTTTTAGTTTCTTCAAAAAAAATAAAATGGCATAACAAATAGTTAACACTTAAGCCAGTTGTCACAAATCCCCCCCTAGAAGTAAACATGGTCCTTGGTGTTTCACTCCAACTCAAAAAATAATTCAGTATAAGCCTCACAAACAAATCCTTCTCCTTCTTGTGTAGCCTCATTTGAGCTGAAGTGCTTCCACTACACTTGAACCTGGGTGATGGCTCGCCTCCATAGCATGATTTCTCTCCGGTCAAGTATACATTGAGGTTTGACCAGAAATTTTTCGTCCAGCTCTACCTGCAATCAGAAAACTCTAATTAAATTCTCATAAAAATTTATACTTCAAGACAAGATTTTCTAATATTATCCTACATGAATGCTTTGCCACAGGATTACATGCTTCGGATCATTCACGTATCGCTTCAGTAAGGATACATGGAACACATTGTGCACTTTAATATGGTTGGGTAAAGCCAATCAGTATGCCATAGGTCCCACCCTTTCTAATACTTGGAAAATTCCACAGAACCTGGGAGCCAACGTGGCATAGGAGGCTCATCTTAGTGTGCTCTTCATTGTTTTAATCCTTACATACACATGATCACCCACTTCAAATTCTTGATAAGTCCTCTTCTTATCCGCATATACCTTATACTGATATTGAGCAACTCTTATATTTTGTCTAATATTTCTTACCTCCAATTTCATCTCAGCCAACATTTCTAGTCCAAGCATCAACATAGTCTCGTGGAAGATCCAATTGATAGGTGTGCAAAATTGTCATTAATATAATGCTTCAAAGGGACTCATCTTAAGAGATTCTTGAAAACAAATTTTGTAGGAAAATTCTACCAAGTGTAAATATTCTTCCCATTTTGTTGGTTGTTACATCACATACATGCAGAGCATATCCTCCAGGACTTGGTTTAACCGCTCAGCTTGTCAATTCGTTTGAGGATGATAAGTGGTGCTGAAATTTATTTTGGTCCCCGGACCTGTGAATAAGGTCTTCCAAAATGCTAAATTAAACTTCACATCTCTATCCGATATGACAGTCTTTGGTATGCCATGGAGCCTGAAGATCTCTCTCATAAAAATATATGCTATTTATACAGTTTTGTAAGTATACTTTACTGGTATAAAATGTTTTGTGTTGTTCAGTATATCAAATACCACCATAATGGAGTCATTGTTCCTTTTTTATCATGGTATACTAGTAATGAATTCTAGAGATATGACCTCCTATTTCCATTCAGGTACTGGTATGGGCTACAATAATCCAGATGCATCTTGATGATCCACCTTAACCTATTGACACTCCAAACATTTGTTTAAATATTCTGCAATGTTTTTTCGCATACCAGGCCAAAAATAATTTTTTCTAATTGCGGTCAACATTTTATGGTATCCTTGGTTTCTTGAATAATTGCTACGGTGATATTCATTCATGATCATCTCCTTCAAATCCATTCTATTTGGAATATATTTATTTTCCTTAAATGTTACCAAATGATCTTTGCTAACTCTGTAGTCAAAAGGATTTTCTTACTTTTTTTCCTCCTCCATTTTCTTCCATAAAATTTGGCATTCAGGATCCTTCCAGGCTTCCTCTTTTACTTAATATAGAAATTTACATTCGAGCTGGTTATAGAAAATTTCACAAAAAAAATGCAGATTTCTGCTTAAATCATCCGCCACATGGTTTTCTTTACCTTTTAAATGTTGAATGCCATGTCAAATTCACTTAGGAAAGCATTCCATCTTGCTTGAAGAGAGTTTAGAACAGCTTGCTTAAAGTAGCTGGTTAGGCTACTGTGTTCAGTATTTAACACAAACCTCTTTCCTAGCAAGTAGTTCCTCCACACCCAGAGTGCATGCACTACCGCTGTTAGCTCCAGGTCGTAGGCTAAACATCTTTGTTCATGCTCTTTTGATTTTCTAGATTCATAGGAAAACACTTTTCCTTCTTTCCATAAAACTACTCCAACCCCTTCTTTACAGGAATCTATACAAACCTCAAACACTTTATTGGGGTCGAATACCCTCAACACTAGGGCATGGTCAACAGATGTTTTAATCTTTCAAAACTGATATGGCATTCATTAGTCCACTTAAGTACTTTTCCCTTCCTCTGCAAGGAGGTGATTGGGAAATAAATTTTGGAGAACCCCTCAATGAACCGTCGATAATACCCAACAAATCCCATAAATAATTGGATATTTGCTGCATTTTGGGGGATTCACCATTCCATAGTCATCCTAATTTTATCTAGATCAACCACTATTTCCTCAGCTAAAATAACATGGCCTAGATACTGGATTTCTTCCTTGAAGAAATCACATTTGCTGAACTTGGCGTACATGTGATGTTTCCTTAACATCTCCAACACTATTCTTAAGTGCTCCTTGTGCTCTTAATAATTCTTTGAATAAATTAAAATATCGTTGATAAATATCAACGTAAAACTATCCAAGAAGGGGTGAATTATACTGTGCATCAGCCTCAAAAATGTTGCTGGTGCATTAGTTAGATCGAAGGGTAGTACCACAAACTCATAATGCTCGTATCTAGTACGAAAAACAGTCTTGTAGATATCCTCATCCTTTATCCGGATCTGGTGATACCCATACCTTAAGTATATTTTTGAAAATACTGTGGTCCCCTTCACCTGATCAAACAAGTCATCAATCCAAGGTAAGGGATATTTGTTTTTTACTGTCAGTTTATTGCGTTGTCTATAATCCATGCACATTCGCAAGGTTCCATCCTTCTTCTTTACAAACAACACTGGTGCTCCCCAAGGGGACATGCTCGGTCCAATGTAACCCTTTTCCAACAAATCCTATAATTGCATTTTTAATTCAGTTAGCTCCAGAATACTCATTCGGTATGGGGCCCTCAAAAATGGTGATGCTCTTGACATTAACTCAATGGTGAAATCAATATCTCTTCTTGGAGGTAATCCTGGTACATCTTCATGAAATAAATCCATGAAGTCTTGTACCACTAGTATGTTCTCCATCATAGGAGTCTTCTCCTTAGAATTGGCATAATCCGCTTGGATGGCCTAAACATCACATCCCTTCCTCATACATTTATTCATTTGGGATGTTGCAATAGGACATAGTTTTAGTGGTTTCTTGATTCCCTGAATCTCTTTGCGAGTTCCATCTTGAATCTTATAATATATAATATTTTCTTTACAATCCACCAATGTCTAATGTTTCTCTAGCCAATCCATGCCCAGCAGTACTTCATAAGACCCTAATGGAAGTATGCCCAGGTCCATGTTTAACTGCTACTTTCCAATTTCCAATGTACAGTTTGGAATTTTGACACTTACCTTTATTTTTGCACTTGTGGCTAACTGTACCACCCAAGGATTTCTGAATTTCTGACTTTGTAATTTACATATTTCTACAATTTTTGGGCTTACATAACTTAAACTTGCACTTGGGTCAACCAAAATAGAAACAGGCTGCGAGAGTAGCTTACCTTCCAACTCTATCATTGTTGGTTGATAATTTTCTTGAGGATCTTCCAAAGATGCATTGATTCTGGGTATATTTTGGGCTACACCTCCCACTCTAGAAGCTTCATGCATATCAGCAACCATTTCACTTCTCCCTCTTTGTGGGAAATTTCTGTAGTAATGAACCTCGTCGCGCCCCCAACACTGCAGACATGGTTTTGGATCTTCTCCTTGCTCAGGTTTGTTGGAAGCCTCTATAGGCCTCTCTTCTATAGGCCATCGGGTTCGTTGGTAGTTTCTTCCAAACTGTTTGCTCACTAAAATTCATGCAAAATTCTTAAAGTTTATATTCCTATAACTTTTGAAATTTGAATTGTTTTCTCTGTCCTTTTCTTGGCTGCCAACTTTTTCCCAATTCTCCTTTTGCCATGGACTACTGATAGCACATTCTTTCCTTATGAATTGCTTCATACATGGTCCTTGGATTAATGAATTCAATTCATTCCTTCATGTGGGCTGGAAAAATACTTAAGAACCATCGAACCTTAGCATTTTCATCCCTTAGATAAGGAACATATCTTAATAGGGAAGTGAACTTGGTTATGTACTCATCCATTGTCATTTGACCCAAATTCAAATCGTGAAATTATCTAGATTTTTCATCATAGAAACATTTTGTCAAGTATTTTTATTCAAAGTATTTTTGGAACGAATCCAATGTCACTTATTGATCTTCAATGTTGTGAACATTCTTTACTTCCTCCTACCATAGGGTGGCCTTTTCTCTCAACTGGTAGATGGCGAATCTGGATTTAATGTTGCTACTATACTCGTAGCCTTGGAAGTACATTTTGATATTAATTAGCTAGACTTCTACCACCTCTTTAGCTTCTCCATTGAACCTAGGTGGTTTTATCTTTCGGAACTCACCTTGTAGTTCCACCTTTTGTTTCTTAATTTCCTGCTAATCCGACACATTACCAGACTCAACCTCATTGTATTTTTTGTTCTTGTTTCTTCGTTGTGAATGGCTTATGTCCATTATTTCAGTGGTTTGTTCCTTGGCCTGTCGTCCATTTTCTTCTTACATGTCCCTATCGGTACTGGGTTGTAACACCCCCTAATTGTGTTTGTCAGAAAGGATCTTACGTATCATTTCTTGCTCTTGCATCAGGTGTTCATTGTCACTTCTATATCAAACCATTTATTCCTCCAATTTCTACACAGTACTTAGCAGTATACTGGTTTGGTGCTACTGCTCCTCTAGCAGTCTACTGGTCTATTGGTGCTAATCCACCCTCAGCTAAATCCACATTTCAGGACTCATTTTTGGTTAGGGTTGGGGTGTAGGTTCCCCAATATTTCGAGGTGTTTGTTGTCTCACTTCCCTTCTCATATTGTAGCTGTAATACTATTTATTTTCTATGCATCATTATAAACACAATTTATCATGTTAGGTGACCCCTAGGGTCCCACCATGCGAATGTTGCTCTGATACCACTTGTAACATTCATCACAACAAAAGAAAATTATTTTTTTTTACTTTTTTTATTCTACCTTTCGAATTTCTCTGATATATATATATATATATATATATATTTATTTATTTATTTGCTATTTACTGGAACTATGCAAAGGTTATAAGGTTTCTCGTTTGGATAGATGTGCACTTAAATTTTGTATCAATAATTTATGGCTTATGGGACAGGTTATAATGGCAATCACATTTCTCGGTTAATAATACACTTGTGATCATCGGGAATCTATTCCAACATTTACTCCTACAGCTTTCTCCCTTCAGGATTTGTACCCTCATCGTATGAGGCCACATGCCTGCTCATCCTCCATTCGATCTAGCATCTTGGGTTCCACGATGGAGGGTTAGAGGGAAAATACTATGGTGTTGCCTTCGAAACCCTAACCGTTTTTCCCTCATTTGTTTTCATTTCTCTACTGAGATCCTTGTCTATAATTTCACAGCAGTATGGAGGTTTCATCGAGTAAATGTCCTTCTTTCGTCCGAAACAGTTCCTTCTTCCACTATTTGGTAAGCAACACTTCATCCTTCCGTCATCGTATTGTTGTTTTCTACCCAATCCTAGATTTTTTTTCATTGGGTTAAATATCTATGTTTGTATTGCCTTCTCATTTAGTTTACATTATCCTCACAATGGTAACTTTTATTTTTACAGAGGTTTGGAGCTTCAGATAATGCTAAGGCACTCCAACTACTTTCTGGGTAGCTTCTCCTTTGTCGCTACAAGTATACGTTGTATTGGTTTTAGTTTTCATTAAACACGTTTGGAACACACTAAGCCTATGGCTTGCATCATTTAATAATGAGTTTAACCTTCACCTTCTTTCTCACAGTTGTTTTGATCCAAGCTTGCAGATGTGGTCTTCATCAGGTTCGCAACTCGATCTCTACCTTCATTTCTTATTTTCATAATTGTGCTCCATATATGTTAAAGGATGAATTATTATTTTGTTATTGTATTTGGTGCAGGTATACTTCCTAACCCCAAATTCCAAGGTTACTCAACATGTTCTTATTTGATGCCCTTGATGCCTTTCAACAATGCTACCTGATACCCTTTCTTTACCCCTTTCAGGTATTATGTTTCCTTGCTTATACTTTGGTGGTCGAGAGCTCAGGGCTTAGCCTAACCCTAAACCCTTGTGCTCCACACCTAAGAAGAATAGGTTGACAGATGTTTCTAGAGAGACCTCAGGACCCCATGTCTAGTCTATTTTTCAGAAATCTTGAGGAACATTTAGTGTTTCCACTGGTGTCTACCAGCTCAAGAGATTCTTCATTCTCTTCCCTTTTCCTTCCTTATTTACTGAACAGAACCCATTTTCCTTGCTCAGATGTACCTTTATCCTCAAAGTAAAAGATAAATGTCCAAAAATTTTCAACCACTTCTCAGTTCTTGGAATACTTTTACCATCACTCTTTTTAATTTTATGTAACCAATTTTCCATAACTAATTTTATTTTCAACAGAAAAAAATTAATCCTTTTTCATCAAATAATATTTCTCAAAGAATATAAAATGTTTTAGTTTCTTCAAAACAAATAAAGTTACATAACAACTAGTTAAACAACTAGTTAACACTTAAGTGAGTTGTCACATTTAATGAATTTTGTTGTTATTTGATGGGGTTGCATGGTGGGGTAAATTGATATTAATGGCTTTCGTATTTATTACAACAAAATAAATTCATGTTTTATGTTCTTATCTTTCTTACAATAAGTTTCATGTTATTATGTTCCAACTTTTTTTATTTCTTCCCTTCTCATCATAAAGATGGAATGTGTAATTCAAGTAAAAAATATGAACATGAATATCCTATACATAATGAATCTAAAAGCCATTAAAATCAACTTTTATTATTTTTCAACTACTCTATTCTTCCATTACATATCAATTGGTACTAAACTTGGGTTTTGTAACTACCATAGTGAATCAATGTGCTTCTTTTCCAAGCTTATTTAGCCATTATAAGGGATTGATTCTCTTCTTCTTCTTTAATATTTCATTGCCATTAACGAGATACATTCCCTTTTTATTTAGGAATTCATACTTATTATAGTGATTTTATCTATCTATATACAACCATAATTTTTGTTTTGAGTGTCATATATGACACCTCACAAAAAAATAACAAATTGATGTTGTCTCTCTCACAAAGCTATGGATGTATAATTTTCTAGCAACAATAGTTTTTTTCATAACAAAATCAACTTATCTAGTTGAAAAATTACATTATCTATTATAATTCGCCAGAGATATTAATTTATTTACTGAGATGGACAATAATCATAAAAAGCTAGTAACAAATCATAAACATAAATACAAATATTTATCTGAGAAAACCTCAAATCTGGGGCAAAACACAACCAATGAAATTTCATTAACCATTGGCCAAAACACTGGCCAATCCGCCCAGGTGAGCCTTCACCACTCACCTCTAGGCCTGTCTTACAATGAAGTCTTCCCAGCCTTTTATAGGCTCCATTACACGTGATACCATGAGCAAAAAACCATGGGTGCACAATACCATGTGCCCCAAAACTATCTGATTGTTTAAATTGGTCAACCTTTATTGTAACCCTGATTCAATTTACCTAACATTCCCCCCTTAAACTTGACTTGGGGATTATTGACTAAATCCAACCAAAACTGCTAAGTGAGATGACCCTGCTCACTATAGCCCTTTCCCCCCTTCAATTTTTTTACCCAGGATAGTTGTTAACTTGGCATCCCCCCTATCACCTAGGTCTAACCCAGAATTTACCAATGATTACCCAGGGGTACGCATGCCATATCAGTTCTTACAACAGTATGCCCATTTACATGTAAAACTTAACTCCATTATAATATATATATATATATATAGCTATTTTAATACATCCTTTCTCGCTTTAACATAATATCCCCTCCTAAGTGTTGCCTTTGTATAATTTTAATACTTACGTGAATAAGTACAAACCCACATAGGGTTGGTGCCATGCCACTTTTTGATCCCACCAGAAACCATTCATTAAATGAGTCATCCAATATAATTTTAAAGTCATTCTCATCATTCAAATGATGCACAAATTTAACTACACCTTGTGATATGGACCTACTACTTGGTGCTTCTACGTATGTACTGCGAGGCTGCTAAGAATATAGTGATAGAATATCCTTTCTAGAGTATTTCCATGGGGTATTCCATATATGATTAACCACGAGCTGCACAATCACCAACCAAAAATAATTCCTCGTATATTCTTTCAAACAAGAATTCAACTGATTAAAATACAATCTGATCCGCAATTGGTGCTCACGTTACTGCCCCTCAGTCACACTCATTTATGTATATGTCACAGTACATATACAGGCAATCATAGACATATCTTTATTATGTGCGTCTTCCTATAAAATCCTTTCACTCCACCCTACACTTTGTAATTATCTCTGATAAGAAGTTGAGCCATCGTGTACTGCGTCCAATAGAACACTGATTGTCCTGACTGCTTCTCTCAAATCTCACGCAGATCCACCATGTTCAATGCTGCCTGAGACATCACCATGCCCCACATGGAATTATACCCATTAATGCATAAGTCTAGTGCCCCTGAAGCTAAAAACAGATGTAAAATTTCCTTGTAAAAGTATAGTAATTTCTAGTCAATCTAGGCCATTCATTAGGCGAATGATTTGATGGTAGAAGTTATGTTTATTTTAGGTTTTTTTGCCCTAGAAGGCAACCCCTCTCTTTGTATGATGGTATTGTATTGAGGCTGTGTATTACATGTGTATTCTTTGAGCAGGAAATAGATAAGGAGACTGTGAGAGAGAACAAAGGATATTATAGTGGATCTGCTGTAGGTTTTGTATCTTCATTTTTGCTAAATAATAGAAAGGAAGGACTAGGTGTTCTGGGTGGACGTAGCCCAAACTAGGTGAAACACGTATATTTGTGTCTCTCTGGTTTTATGTGTTTTGTGTGCTTGCATTTTCCACATATTTTATGCGTTGCATTGCTCCATAATATATAATTCTCTAACATTATCAATCAGATAACGAAGGAAATAGTAAATTTGTAGAGAAAAGGCTCCAAAATACCACCTCTATCTAGACTACATTAGCCTCAACCACATCTATTCTAAAACTTCTCTGTGTTGATAAAATTCTTAATACCAATCCTTGATTAAATGTGAATACATTCAATTCTATTCATTAAAAAATTATTTTCAAATGAAAAAAAAATTTCTTGAATTATTCAATAAAAATATATATAATAATGGAAAAAATAAGATAACGTAACTAGCAGATTATTTAAAAAAAAACATTATCATCATCCCAAATTTCCCAATAAAATAAATATAGTATTTTAAACATTTATTGAATTATTTGAAAAGTATCATGAATCTCTCTAAGAATTGTCAATTTACATGCTAAAAAATTCATTTTCTAAAATGAGAACCTAAATTAATAATGAGCACCCCTCTACTCTTTGGTTTTGAGGCTTCCAAGCACAACCTTTGCAGTCGAAGGGGTGTATTGGTTTGGTTGTGTAGGGTTCATTCCCACACATAAGAGTTTGTGTGATGGGAATGCAAAAGCCATTTTGAGAAAGGCATTTGGTCTTTGGGTGAGGGAAGCCAATTAGTCAACATTGAGTCCTATTTATGTTATTCTTGTTTGAATTGACCTAGGGATATTCAGGACGAGGGTATTGTGGTTATTAGTGGGTCATAATAGTGGTGGTATTTTTGGGATAGTTAATGCAACCTTATTTACTCTAGCCCCATGCAACAACAATGTGTGTGAACCCATCAATGTGTAGTGCCACTCGGCCATGAGTTAACAAACCTAGGGGATAATTGAGACATGGGGGAAGAGGTGGTTCCATAACTAGTTAAATCTCCAAGTAGAATTTTGACACATAGGAAATAGTTAAGTATAACCTGGTCTACCATAGTGATAGGTAAAGTGTGTTTCTTTACTATGTACATTTGTAACTTATAATCTAATGGTCATGATATCTATTGATCTGACGGTTCACTCTCTCCTCAGTATTACGGACACTTGATCCATGGCTTAATAGCTGATTGATCCATGATCTCTATTTAAAGAGCATGGAGGGTCATTTTTCCAGTAACCGTTTATGAGAGAATATTACATAAATTTTCTTTCTTTATATTAATAAATTGCCTCAAGTGGTTGCATTGGCTCAGGTCTAGGAAAGTTTCGATATTCGAGGGTTTTAACCACGTCAAATACTGGTGTATTGATATGTGATATATTTGTGAGTGATGAGCTTTGGTGTTTGATATAAAAAACTTACCGTGTAAATTATTACATGGAATAATAGCTATTTTCAGGGCCGCATCCGTTGTTGATCCAAATCTGAAGCCGGTTTGACTGCCTGCGACTGTCATTTTCCAGATGTAATATTTCTAACCACTTCTGAGCCAGGAGAAATTCTTTATTGTGTCTGGAGCCTCTATTACAGTGAGGAACCCCTTTTGTTTCATGCGAAATTTTTTTTCACTTGCCCAAGTTATGTCATTTTAGATCTGGAGGTATAATGCATTTTTTTACAATTATATTTATTAATCTCTCTGTTTATTTTGGTTTATAGTATTTTTTTATTGCTAGATCTATAACCTCTTCTTTGCATATGCTCTTTTCTCTGCGATGTGTGTAATCTCAGCAAGCCAGAAATAGGAAGACGAGATTTTTATCCTACGTATCCTCTTTCCCCACGGTCGTGTCATGTTGGGAAATCAAAAATAGCAAGAAAAAATGTATAGTTGTGAGACAAACTAACCGGAAAGCTATTTTTTTCCATAAGGTTTGTATTTTTTTCTTGTCTGTGCATAGATTTGTGATTTTTGTTTTTTGCAAGAAAAAGCACAGACACCCAAGAGAAAAAAAAAAAACATTCCTCCTTTCAAACAATTACAGAATCCTTTTACTAGCTCACTTGGTGTAAAGTTACTTTATGAGAATAGAGGTCTTGGGTTCAAGTCTCTTTGTCAAGCTTCTTTTTCTAAAAATATTTTTTTTTAAGTAACTTTTCCTTAAAAATATATTTGGAAATTTTCTTTTAAAATAAAATGAGCTTTAGCTAAAAAGCATATGTAAAAGTAACATTGTAAAACTGACTCTCACTTATTTATAAAAGTGGGTCACATGAAGTAGTATTTTTTTTTAAAGTGAGCTTATTATATTAATTTTGGAAAGGGCGGAAGGGGGGGGTGTTTAAAGTACAACTTCATCATCAAATTTCAACCTATCACCTAACTACTCAACATCTACTACAATTGTTTTTCAAAAATGCATAACTTCTTCATTCAGAAGCCATTTTCAGAGCCATTTTTTTTTAACGGCCTAATGTTTCGAGATCTTTCCATTAGAGTAGTTAGTTCAACATTTTCAACTTCAGTTTTTAAAAATGCAAAGTGCATGCCTCGTTATTCTTAACAACACCAAATATTTCCAATGGGTATCCTACATGGTACACTTACTTAGAAGTCAAGGGCTTTATAGAATAGCCACATGAGAAGAATCTAAACCTACCGATGTAGATAAAGTAGCTAAATGGGAAAGCAAACAAGATCAAGCACGAGGGTTGATAGGAATGTCCATCGTTCAAGACCATAGATTTCATATCCAATAAATTGAATTCCCTGCTGAAGCTATGAAAATTCTAAATATTGTTTTTGGCATTAAAAATGAAATCAGAGTCCACCAGCTTGAAAATGAATTTCTTACTTTGGACCCCAATAATTTCTCCTCTATTGAGGATTTTTTTTCCAAATTCAAGACCATTAGACTTATTTTAGAAGGTTGTAAGGTCAAAAAAGAAGATGGTAGCCTTATGTATTCCATTCTTTCTAATCTAGGCCATGCATACTCTGTATTTGTTTCCACCTTCCATTCAACTAAAGAAGCCCTCTTTTCTAAAGGAACAACTTACAAGTCCCCCTCTTTTGATGCCTTTTTTGATTCTTTGATAAGAGAACAAGAAAAAAATATTACACCTTGGTCATATTAATACTGGAAACACTTCTAAGAAATCCTTAGCAGCCCAACAAAAACCATATCAAAAGAATCCTAAGAAGAAGCACCCTAAAAATAATGGTCATAAACCAAACAAGGCTCTTAAGAAATTTTAGTTGCAAACTGAAAAATCAACTCAACAAACTTATAAGGAAACTAAAAACAAAGGTAAGAATACATATAGACATTGCAACTTTTGTAATCATGATGGCCACATAGATTCAATTTTTTTTAAGAAGATGGAAGCTTTGGAAGCAGCAATGAAGAAGCACAACATCAATTTGGAGAACTCTTCAACTTCATCTTCAGAAATGGCACTTTATTATTGTGGTTGTCAAGCATAAAGATATGGTTATGCATTGAATGTATCTTATTCTTATCATTATCATGAGTGGCTCATTAATTCTAGAGCCTCTTATAACATGGCCAAAACTAAAGCCATGTGTTCTTCCTCAAATGATTGTAACACCAAAAATATTTGTGTTGGTGATGATAGATCTCTTAGTGTTATAGGGTATGGAACCATTAATCTAGATAATGGTCAATTTAATGGTGTATTATGTGTTCCTAACTTGTCTTGAAACCTTCTATTTTTTTATCAAATAACTCATTCAAGTGAACGAAAAATAGTAGAGTTATCACATCATGATGTTTTAATTAAGGACTTAAGAGATACTAGACATATTTTAGCTACTGGAATTGTTGAATAAGCTTCAGGTCATCCAAATTGGGATGCAACTATGAATTAAGAATATCATTCCTTATTGGCAAACGATACTTGGTATCTTGTTCTTCTTCCAAAGGGAAGAAAACTTGTCATATGAAAATGGATTTACGGAACAAAGTTTGGACCAGATGGAAAAGTAGATAAACATAAACTCATCTTGGTGCTAAAGTATTTTCACAATTTCAAGGCATTGACTACACTGAAACCTTCTCCCCTCCTGCCAAAATGAATTCTATCCACCTTGTTGTTTCCCTTGCTGCCTCCATTAAATGGGAATTCCATCATATGATGTTAAATCCGCCTTCTTACATGGGGATTTTCATGAACAAATATACATGGAAAAACCCCTAGATTTATCCGAAATGACTCTAGCCTTGTTTTTCACCTTAAGAAGTCTCTTTATCATCTCAAACAAGCCCCTTGATCTTGGTATGCCAAAATGGATAGCTTTCTCTTAGATAATGGTTTTTCTAGATGTGATTCTGACCACACCATCTACACCAATAAAGTGGGTAAGTCCTTAATCGTCCTTTTTCTTTATGTTAATGATCTTATCCTTAATGGTAGTGATTCCAACCATATAAACCATGTAAAGTCTAGCCTCAAAAATATGTTTGAAATGATATACTTAGGAAAATTGAATTATTTCCTTGGTCTTCAAGTATTGCAATCCAAAGAAGGTATTACCCTTTCTTAGTCCAAGTATGCCTATGATCTTCTATGCCACTTTCACATGGAAGAATATAAGGTAGCCTCGTCTCCCTTTTAGTCTAGATTCAAGCTTTCAGTCACTTTTACTTCCCCTAAAGTTGATGCTACCTTATACAGTCAACTTTTTGGTAAAGTTTTGTATCTAAACCATACTCATCATAGCCTTTCCTCTTCCGTTAGTCTTGTTGCTAGGTCTATGCACAAATCTCATGAAAGTCACTGGAAATAAAATAAAACAATACTTTGATATATTCGAGGTACAGCTAAGTTCCAGATTCATTATAGTGCACGAGCATCTCCATTTTTTATTGGTTTCATTGTTTCTGATTGGGATGGTGACCCTGATGACCGAAAGTCTAATGCAGGCTATGTATTCACTCTTGGTTCATGACCCATTACATGGTCTTGTAAGAAAACAGTTCCATCCCTATTTCTTCAACAGAAGCAGAGTATTGTGGTGCAGTTGAATCCATCAAGGAATCCCTATGTCTTCTTCAGATCCTCACCGAATTTGGTCTTCATCAACAACATCCAACAACACTTTGGTTTGATAATCAGAGTGACATTCAGTTATACAAAGATCCAGTTCAGTATCAATGCATGAAACGCATTGAGCTACACATACACTTCATCAAAAAGCTCATTCATGATCATGTTCTTCAACTGTAGCATTGTTCAAACAATGATAAAGTAGTTGATATCTTTAAAAAGGCTCGCATAGAAGCGAAGTTTACCAAAAATTAATCTATGATTGGTGTTAATGAAAGTTACAATTAAGGGGGAACAGGATCTAATGCCTCCTTCCTTCTCCTATTGTGTCACCTTTGTAAATCCTTCAATCCTATCCCAAGTTTTTCTTAAGGGGGAATGTTAGTATATTCCAGCACATAGGAAATCTCCTATTGTCTCACCTTTGTAAATCCTTCAATCCTATCCCAAGTTGTTCTTAAGGGGGGTGGTTAGGATATTATGACAGATAGGAAATAGTTAACCATCACTTGGTCTACCACAGAGTTAGGTAAAGTGTGTTTCTTTACTATGTACATTTGTGACTTATAATCCGACGACCACGATATTTAATGATTCGGTGATTTAGTCTCTCCTCGGTATTACCGACACTTGATCTATGGCTTAACACCTAATTGGTCTATGATCTCTATTTAAAGAGCATGGAGGGTCATTTGTTCGGTAACCACTTATGAGATAAGCTTATATAAATTTTCTTTCTTTATATTAATAAATTTCCTGAAGTGGTCGTGTTGGCTCAAGTTGTGGATTATTTCCCTCTTCGAGGGTTTTAACCACATCAATATTGGTGTATTAATCCATGATATTTTTGTGAGAGATGACCTTTGGTGTTTGATATAAGTAACTTACCCTGTAAGTTCCTATAAGGAAGTATGTGAGGTGCAACAGGATATCCAACATATTCATGCATGTGGAAGTCAATGTGTTCAACTCAAGCCTCTAGATCACGAAGATACTCATTAATGTGATGGTGGCTCTGACAGAGAGTATCCATCTGTTCCAAAATCTATTTTTGACTAGACTGAATTCCATTCATATATGCAACCAAATCATTACAGTCCTTATACCGGTGTTCTCTAATAATGTCTATATTGGCCTTGATGCCTCTAATTTTCTCAAATATTGATTCCAATGAAGTTGGTGCACCCATACATCTTAGAGAATCATCTCGAGCATGTGCCACCTCACCTTCACATTCCATACCTTTAGAATTTCCTGAAGATATTTGGCTATTGGTTGGACAACTTGCAAGGAAATTATGGCCAACCCCATGAAATGAACACCCTCAATGGTGTGTAATTACCACCCAAATGGGAATAAATTCAAACATGACTTGAGAAGGGAGCCCAAACCCCTTGGCAGAATGAAACTAGGATCACCAAACTAAAACTCAAGGAGGCCTTCCTTTCATGGAAGCGTTAAAAACCCAGAGTGGATGGGCCCTTGAATATAAGGAGATATAATTACACCAATCTAAGAAATTTTCAGGGATACCCTCGGTAACAAAACTGATGACCTCCCATTTACTTACTTTATTCACCCAATTAGTCAAAGAGCCTATCGACAAGGAAATGACCCCAAACCAGCAACAACCCAAATAACACAAGGGTAGAAAGATATAAATTATTGACCACTGACTCAAGACATGGAAAAATATGGTCACAAGAGTCAAACCAAAATATATAAGATGAATAAATATGAGATTACATAGGCATCAACTAGAATCTATCACAACAATTAGGGAATGAGGAATTAACAACCCAAGGCTTGGACCCTAGAGATCCCTTTGGAGAAAATCATTGAGGAAACCCTCCTGGTCCCTTTTCCACTCCACGAGACCCCATCCGGAATGGTCCTAAATTTATCCATAGAGTAAATTAAAAACCAAAAAGAAATGAAAAAACATAATAGTAGGGTTACATTCACAATATAGAGAGAACAATCCACCTTAAACCCATGGTCCAAAATGGCGAAAATTTTCCTTAATTCCCAACCAAGCTCTCTGCCAAGAATAATCATGTCACTTAGATTCATTACCAAGTCCCAAATGCGAACTTGAAAGTCAATTTTAATGTAGACCATTGCAAGATGATCAACCACTATGATGCGCCAAATAAGCCAGCACTAAGGCGATAACACCTGATCTCCATCGCGAGCCTTCTTGTTTTCCCTCCACAAATAAATTATCACCTAGGTTACAAAAACTCAAATGATTTCCATAAAAAAACTTAAAGCCCAAGACTTGGCTTCTATAGATTTCACAAGGTAGAGGTACTGTCGCCATGAGCCACATTAAAACCTAGAATTATTACCGCGTGGGATTACGGGACAACCCTGAAACCTGATTTCCAATCATTTATCCACACCCATCAAGGGAAAATATTCTTATTTAAAATTTAATTAAATTACTAATAATACATATTCGTATATGTTTTATAATTTTTATAATTTAGTTATTTAACGTCACATGTGATAAAATTTCGTTAGACACAATTTTATCAAAAAGAAAAAAAAAATCTTACATATGGGGGGAGATACATACCTTATATATAACCTTTCCATCCGTATGTAAAAATCCCATGTGTCTTTGAGTGACAACACAAGGATAAGAAACATGACAAGGTTGTGACAATGCCTACCTTTCACGTACCAAATACAACAATTCCAAAATTCACTTAAATATTATTCTAAAACTAATATATTCATGAGTAATTTTATTTAACTATAAAAAATAATTATCTAATTATCTAAGTAGACTTTATGATAATAATTTTTTATATATAAATAGATTTTAGATTGTGCTCAGAGCATTGGAAACCATAAAAATTGAAAAAATGGAGAACAAAAGAGCTATTTTTTGCAAGGCAGAGGTTTCTAGCTGTGTAGCGGCGACCCCTCATGATCGTGCATTATAAGGGAATGAAGATCCTACATACATGGTTTTGTGACCCAAGAGAGGCCGGTGTCCAAACATTTGACATGCACTGGCCTTTAGAGGAGAATGAAACTCAGTTTTTACAGTGCCCTCAACCACAGACCCCCAATCCTCCAACGATTGTTATGACCATGAATCCATGAAGGCTCTGGTACCCCCATACACTCAGGTGGTATGAATGATTATTCGATCCTATCAAAATGACACCCTTTCCAGGAGGAAAAGGGGCGTCATAGACTAAAGGCCATTGAATAAATGAGATTAGATCGAGCCACTTGTCGACGGCTGGAAATCTAGCCAGTAAACATGATTTTTCTTTGGATCTAGTGCTTGCACAGGGTGATATAGGCCACATACCACCCAACAAAAAATGCCTTAAGAGATACATAGGAAACCTTCCTCTCATAGTTACTACCCCTATGAACCATCATACCATGGCACCAATCGACCCCTATTAAATCATTGAGAACAAGCTCCCATAGGAACCACTGTAAGGGCACCAGACACTGAGAATCGGGTAAGCCCATTCCGCTTCTGAATTTCCATAAAACCCCCTGTGGGGAAATTTTTTTTAATATGGGTATAGGATACAGAGAGGGTTATAAATCTGAAGAAAAATATCAAGCAAACATCAGGATACCATCTTCATTTTCAATCCTTGATCTTTGGTGGGAAATCTTTACAAGAATCCTGCTCAATTAAGGATTACACGATATGCCATGGGTCTACCATATATCTCAATATGGGATTGAGAGGAGGCACAATGCAACATTTAAAATATTATGGACCCATAAGGGGGGCTAGAACTTCCAAACAGGATCTCCTAAAAGGATCCTCATACTGGAAGATTTTACAGGGAAAAAACAAAGAAGCTACATCGACTGAACCAGCTGAAAGAACCCCTAACCCTTACACTATGGAACAACTAAAATACATGCCATAACTAAACATAGAAATTACAGAGGTCAATTAAAATCACTCCACATTTGAGTCTCAAGCTATCATATGCAGATTTAACTACTTCTTGCCCAAACCAATGGAGCTCTTTCACTGGATTTTCATAAACTGGAACATGGACTGTGAAATCCATCCCTGTTCTAAAGGGTTTTTCATAGTTAAGTTGCCATCCTCGAAAGCCAAAGACATCATACTCAGTGTTGGACCGTGGTTCTAGGCATCCACCGGGCTCTTCATCACACCATAGTTTCTGCAATTTGATGTAAACACTATGGTTGTAACAAAAACTCTAGTTTGGGTCCGGTTTTAGAACCTTTCGCTTCATTTTTGGAATGAATTTGTTTTAGAAGGTATTGTGAACATCATTAGGAGATACATCAAAACATATACGCAAATATTTGAGGAGATAATATACACCTTCACACGCATATTCATGGAAGTGGATCTCAGTAAATGGCTACCAGAAAGCATTGAATTGGTACAAAAACAAAAAAAATGGATGCAACAACTAGATTACAAAAGAACTGCATTCAAACGTAGAATCTATAGGAAGAACATCCATTTACAAAACACATGCCCAAATTAAAAATGAGAAAGCACAAAAAATAATAAGGCAGGGAAAGCTACCAAAGGGTGGAGATTCTGTCCATGTCAACCAGAGGAGGAGGCCGAAGAAGAAGAGGATGATTTCAACCCAAATGAGAATAAACAAGCAACACCCGATCTGGGGGCACAAGAAAATGAAATTCAAGATACAAATGAACTAATAACCCTGGTTCAACCGGAAAAGGAACCGAGGGAACTAGAAAGTGGGGGAAACAAAAGACACCACTTATCGGATACCTCAGATTCAGACAAGTACAATTGAGTACTCACAGAATAAAACCATCTCACCCTTATCATTGTCTCACCAACACAAGGTGCATGGCGAAAGGTTGAGAATAAGAAAGGGATAAAAACATAAATTTCTCCCCAATGTATTATATGTTGTAATTTATAAATTTGTTAGCCAATCTTGATTGATGTTTTGGCCAATTACTATGTCATGTAACATGTAATTTTGTTTTCATTAATAAAATTATGACTTTTTTCCATGGAAGAGCAGTGGAAACCATATTCACAATGCCATGTAATGCCAATATGTTTTTTCTAATGCCCCTAATAAACCATTTTCTTCCAAAAATATATCAGAACAAAATCCACTTATTCAAAATCCAAAAAAAACCTTTAAAAATCCACTTTTATTAAAATTTCAACAAAATGGTTGACCTATTCTACAATTTTAGCAAGTCAAGTCATGGTCGTCCTCTGATTTTCTATTTTATTTCTCTTGATGTGGTTGGGGTGGACTAATAAAATACTACTTAGAGGTTAGTAGTAATATTTCTTGTGAGGTTGGGATTTTTCGTCTAACAAAAGTCAGGAGATGAGGGACAATTTGCTCTTATTACAAATGGTCTACAATCTCTAACTAGGCCCTACCTGGGGTTCAGGGATCTAAAAAAATTTCATAAATTTTGGTAATATTCTACCCAAATGGCTTGAATTCGCCTCCATTTTGTGCCACCTCTTGAAACGACAAATAAATACCTTTACATTTACTTTGGTCATTAACTATGAAGATTCTACAATTTCTCTGTGGAATGATTTACAAATGAACCCAATGAAATGTTTACTACACTGCAAAGTAATTTTATATGAAATCCAAGAATATGATGCCTCCAACTTATCCTAAAACTGAAACTTAATAAGGAATACAAATATCTAATGGCTCTATTAGACCTGGAATTGAAACAGAGACTAAGATCTAAAGCAAATATGTATAACATAAACTTGGAAGAAAATTTTAATTAAAGAAAGCATGAATAAACATACCATAGAAAGGAAAATTATATTCAAATAAATTAATGACTCTCTTCAGAGAACACATAGAAAACAAAACTTGCAAACTCACAGACACATTCTGAGAACCTCTCTTAGCCTACAAAATCTATTTTTAAGACAAAATAAAATTTAGTTCAGATCCACTAATTGTGGATCTAAATCCTAAATCTAGAAAATATCCAAATAATAAAATGTTTACAGTATCTCTCAAAAATAGCTACAATAAATTCCTATTTTATGTAAAATACATAATAATTAAACTAACTACTAGTTCTCCTACGTATTTCAAATGATTATATAAATTCAGGAAATCAACTTCCAGTAGTAAACATTTTTTTACCATCACGATCAAAATGAATTTACTGATGGTGATTATCTTCAATCACTGTCTATATTTTTTGAGACAAAGAAAAGGGACCCTGATTATTTTCATGTTCTTCTATGCAATGCCATATTATTTTGCATCTACATCCATATCACTAATATATCCACAAACACTGTCAAGAAATTTACAAGAGGGAACATAAATTGTCTTTGTATGTGCATGAAGGTCTAAGAGAACTAAAAATATATACATCCGATCGTTTAAAACATAAAGAAAAGAAACAAAAAAAAAAAATGTTAAATGTATTTAATATTTTGTCATAATAATATTCTCTGATTTCATAACGAAGGGTTGAGGAGATACTTTAAGTTTCTAACTTCTTTAACAACTGTGACTTTTCTGCCTCCTTCATTCATTACCAAGCCATCTTTGGAAAGGGAGTCAACTTTCTAATTCCTATGCCGATAGATATGATAAAAGGATAATCAAGTGAGGAAATAAGTATGAATATTAATGTAATTCTAAACCTTGATGTGACATTCAACCAATCAATAAGAAATTTCAAGTCTCCATATATGTGCAAAATGTGAATGTTGTTATCCTTATAAAGTTTTAAGAGAATCCTAAGTGAAAATAATTCTTCCAAGTTATCTGTTGCAAGCTTAATACTCCCACAGAAATATATGAGATGGTTTTCATTAATGCCATCTAAGTGGCTCCATCAAAAATTCCCAAGGCATTTATTTTTGGATAACAGCATCACCTAGGTGAATGAGTTTAGAAGAGCTACACTAAGAAGATATTGAAGTTATAATATCTTGCAACTAGATGGCCACCAAAAGAGGGGAATGACCTGGATTATAAAAAATAGCATGGTTTCATTCTAACTAAATGCACTAGGAAATCACCTAAGGAAGCGCTCTATATTGTGAAATGTGTTTTGCAACATGCATTTTTTTTAAACAATAATCCATGTTCCCACTAGGCCACTATAGGTCTAGGCCCGAATTTATGTTTATTTATTTCCACAATACATGAGAAAAAGCGAAAGTGATAAATAGGAGAGAAATTGATTCAACATAAAAGAGACAAAGGGAACACCTTCTAGGACCACATAATGATTGTTTATGATGTATTTACTAAGTATGGAATTTATTCATAAGAACAAACCACATAAACATCTTAAATTTTGGGGGGAAATGATATTTTTATATCATTCTTCCCCACCAAGGAGGCTCCTGAGGGCCTCTGATCTAAGAAAGATAAAGGTATCCCGTACTTGGTTCAATTATTTCCAAAAAGGGATGGGATACCAAACAATTTATTTTTCTTTGTCATTTACGAAAACCAAGGAGGTTCTTAGAGCTATATTGTAGGACATACATTCCTATATGTGGATTTCATCAATATTGGGGTCTTCAAAAGGTAACCATTTTTTAACATGGTGAGCCAGATAATAGATATGATTGAGGTAAAAAAACCCAAAATAGTTTGGCTCATGCAAGAATGCATCAAAAAGGAAATTCTTAGTACTTGCACCAATCTAGGTATCTTTACCCATTAGCAAATTTTTCCCATTACCTGAATAGATACCACCACCAATTTTATCAAAGGCTAATATGATTACTTAATTAAAAATCCATGTTTCTGGGAATTTACATGATATTTAATCGAATCAATGAGAGAGGGTGAATTTTTTCTTATAAATTATATTTTCCCATAATCCAAAACTTGGAAGTAGATTCCATAATCCTTTGGCAGCAATGGCCTTTGAAAACCATAAGAGGTTTTTCAACCCCCACACCCATAGCCTCTGGAGTGTCAATGGAAGACCAAGAAAATATAAAAAAGGGATGAGATTTAATATCCCCCAACTAAAGGAAGCAAAGTGAGAGCTTATTTACTCTATGAAGGATTCCAAAAGGGATCCAAGAGAGGAAGGCCCAATACACATGGATTGCTTTAATTATTTCTTTACATAAAACTAACCTATTGTCCCTAGAGATCCACTTGTTGCTCCAAAGATGAATCCTTTTTATTTTATTTTTTACCAATAACTGATTCTAGTAAATTTTATTGGCATTTTTTTCTTAAATGATAAATCTCAAATATTTGAAAGTGTCCCCTATAGAATTTGGAGAAACAAGAAAAATGTTTTGAAGATGAATTTTGTCCTCATTAGAGAGGACTATTGCATAAATAATTGATTTAGATTAATTTATTATCATACTAGAGGCTATCAAGAACAACTGCAAGATATCCTTTAAGAAATGATATTATTGGATACCTCCAATAGAGAATATTACAATATCATCTACAAACAGGTGATGAGTGAGGATTCAAGAAGGGGATATTTTTATTCAATAAAACTTGGTTTTTTATATTTTTGCATCCAAAACATCTCTAATAAGACTTTCTGAAACCAGGATGAAAATAAAGTGGGACATTGGGCATCCCATCGTGATCCCAAATTCAAGAGAGGATGGATATGCAACACTATTTACAAGGATTTTCATTGAAGAGGAGGAAATACAAGTTAAAATCCATAAGACAAATGAATGATGAAATACCAAATGAAGTAGAATAAGAAGGATATAAATCACATTTACCTAGTCAAATGCCTTGGAGAGGTCCACTTTAAAAATAAAGGTTTTATATTTCCTAGTGTGAATAGAGGGAATGCCCTCCTATGTAAGCCCAGTGTCTTCATGAATCTGGAAATCACCAAGTAAACCAAAATTTTCCAAGAAAATGTTGGCAGAGGATCAATTTTAGTCTAGATGAAGTGATTTTGGATATGATCTTATATATGTAGTTACACGTAGTATAGGTCTGAAGTGTTCAAAATAGTTAGGGTGATAAAAATTAGGGATAAGTTCCAATAAAGTTACATAAAATGGAATAAGTACTTTACTAATATTTTGAGATAATTTCACCACTCTAAGTAGTTCATCTCCCAAACACTCCAGAATTTCCAAATAGAAATAATTTGGGAGTCCATTTGGACCAATACTCTTTCCTTTCTAGAAACTGTAAAATATCCTTTCAAGTTCGTGCTTTGTAACCTCTTCCATTACAACATCTTTCACCTATGGATAGATGAAACTAGGAAATAAGTTGACAATCTTAATAATGTTGTTAGTGTTTGCTTTATTGTCTTTATGGAAGATGTTTTGGAAAATTTGCAACCCTTCTTGGTAATATCTTCAAATGGGGATACTTTCCTTCCCTCTTCCCCATTTATTTCCCGTATATTTGCAATGCTCCTTGGAAGTGTCTTCAAATGTGACTTTCCTTCCCTCTTTGCAATGATTTCCTAGATAATATTAATGGCTTTTCAATGGCTTGTAATATGGTGAAAATACTTAGTATTTTAATCACCTTCATCAAGCCATAAGGCTCTATTGATTAAGTGCCACTCCCTCTCTTTATCCATCAATACCTCTCTTGTTTTTTCTCCAATGATTTAATAAGGTATTTTTTAGCTTCTAGTCTGATGTTACAATCCTAGGAATCTGACATGAAGTTTTTTTGGCTTCAAATTCAACAACATATTTATTGGAACCAACCACTTTTTTGGGCACAACAAGAAGTGAATTTTTCGCAACCTTTATTATTTTTTAAATTGAATAGGAGGTGATTCATGGGAGCTATGGACATATGGTCACCATACATTTTTAGTAGATTGTATAAAAGAGGGAGATTAAAACCAATGAGGGTTTCACTTTAAAGGGCCCATAGTATTTGAAAGGGAGCCTTCCGCATCTAACAATATAGTGGAGTGAACTAAACCCCCCCCCCCCACCACCGAAGCGATCAAATTCCAAATGCACAAATTAAAATCAAGAAGCAAATCAGAGACAAAAAAATGGTCCAATATTTTTTCAATACAAGCATACCAAATATTATTGTTACTCCAGGTGGGGGGAAACATTGTAGGAAATACATCCATGAATGATTAAACCTCTAGGATATTAAAAAATAGGTTTACCAAAAATTCTTGATGAGGTGCATGCCACCAAATTTTAGATAATTCCATAGTGAACTTTAGGTCGCCTCCCAAGATCATATTCTTTGAATTGAAATAGGGGTTTTTCAAGTAGTTAGACCAGAAATATTTTCTCTAAAGATAGGGCACATATATGTTAAAACAAGTGTATTCCTCTTAATAATTAACAAATTTTACTTTTAGGTTGCATCCAGGCTTAATAGACCAAGCCAAAAGAGAGAGAATATTAGGATTTCAACCTATGAGTATATCACCAAAATGTCGAAACACATTAATATATATGAAGGAACATAAGGGTAGGATCCTATGAATTATTTTGGAAGCCTTTGGGCCATCCACTATAGTTTCGTGTCGGAATATAATGTGAGTGTAGTGTCCCTATGGGATTTTTTTCCGTTAGGGTTATAGGGTTGCAAGATAAATTTTGTTTTTTCCACAAAATTCCTTTCAACTTAAGACATAGGTAATATAGAATACATAAACAGTAAATTCGACAACACATAAATTACTCACAACAGATTAGTTTAACAATTGATCCTGGTTATCACACCAACAATTTTGATTCTATAACAATACCAAACATTCCACGTAAATAATATTAATACAATTATCTACCAATACAATTCCAAATATTTAATGATTACAATTATAATAATCAATCCTATTATACTATAGCTAGCTTTCAAATTTTAATATAGCCTTATCTTATTAGATGTTATTATGGTTTCTCTTATATCTTGTAGCCCCTTCATTGACTTAGTAACCATAAAACCCTTACTTTATGCAAGTGGTGACTCAACTCTTGTTTCCCTGGCGAGATGAGTAAAAAATATCCATTTTAATGGTTTCCTTTCTCATTTTACACTCCATAACTCTGAGTAAATGGTTATGGTCCATATTTTTCCACATGGGGGTGACCTACTACATTAGGAACTCACCTGATGCTACCTAGATTTCACTTATTAGGCTATGAAACTTAGTAACGGTGTCGCTTCCCTATGATGAAACTATTATACTCATAAAATATTAATCTACCTATAGTTATAGACATGAATACAAGAATGAGGCCCCTTATCCCAAGTTCCTTATTGTCCTCCACTTTTCAGCGCAGTCCAAAGCACTCTGGAATTGCCCTATTTGAGCCACAAAAGGAATATTTTCTTTTCCGAGTAGAGGATTATGTCAAGGAATTATGATAGTTAGGTGACACATAGGAAATATTAATCACTTTAGAGTCTCCTTATCTAGAGCACAAACAACTTATCTTCACTTGTATGAAGGTATCCATTAACTATCCTTCACTACTTCAGGAAAATATCCTTAGTGCTCAAGAAGACAACCTCAATGAATTACATCCTTCCTTTTCCAAATCCATATAAGAAATTACTTAGAATATTATTCATTGATCATATAACCATATAACCATCATTGATCATATATCCATATAACTATCATTGATCATACCCAATGACAAGAGATATCTAAGGAAACCATCACTAGGAGATACCAAGTGAGTCAGGGGACCACAAGTAAGTTGTAGGCAGATATCAACGGGGATAGAATCAGTTGACATATTTACATCCAAAGGGAACATAGGAGAATAATGAGACTCAGGAGATGGAAGGGAGAGATGTAAAACATTTTAACCAAAGGGGAATCCAAGGGATTGAGTAGAATGGAACTATGAGACTAACAAACGACAAGATTATGCAAAGAGGGATATAGGGTAATATCGTTAGAGATGAATCTTGAATCTACATCATTAACCACCAGATCCTGAGGAATAGTGGGATTCCACAACTCACCAAACTTCTACCCATCTACAATCCCATGAGCCATTAAGCTCTGAGGTGGAGAGGAAAAAATCTAAAGCCCCTCTAGCGGATCAACGAAGAAATAAACGAGCCCTTCCTCCATCATCCATCCATGTTGCCTTCTATCTTCTGATGAACCAATGACATGTTGCAATAAGAAGGATATATATATATATATATATTTAATATTCATTTGGAAAATATGTCACAATCATTATATTTTAAAACCTCATATTTAAATTTAATTAATAATTTTATATATATATATATATATATATTACGATTAGGGAAATTTTTTTTACCTTAAATATAAATTTATTTATAAACTTATTAATTAAATTTAAATATGAGGTTTTAAAATATAATGATTGTGACATATTTTCCAAATGAATTTTAACTTATAACTCATATATATATATATATATATATATATATATATATATATATATATATATATATATATATATATATTAAATTTTATGTTTATTAATTAAATTTATTAAATTGTATAAGTTTAGTTAATTTTTTTATAATGCGATATGTATATTATGAATTTTTCCTTCAAAATTTATTTATAGTTTTATTAACAAAAAAAATACAATATAATAAATTGAATTGAATCAATTATTTATTCTTTTAATTTTTAATTTTTTTACTTTTTTAATTTTAAGAGACACATGTCAACTGTATGTTGAGCATTGATGAAATCACACATCTCCTTCACTCTAGGTTGTAGAATACCCCTCTCGATGTATTAACATGTTATTTTATAATTTAAAAAAGAAATAAAATGTTAAATTATACATGTGTGTGTGTGTGTGTGTGTGTGTGTGTGTGTGTGTCTATGTGTGTGTGTGTGTGTGTGTGTGTGTGTGTGTGTGTGTGTTAGATTTTTTATGTGGTTCAAAAAACCCACATATCAACGACCGCTACATCCAAATAATATTTGTAGCATGAAAATCCACCCAAGGTGATCACTTCTTTCTGATTCAACCACGGATCCTGAACCTAAGGGTGTCAAGAGAATTGAACCTGTGACCTCTCAATAACAAAAGTGCTTTAGCGATGAGGAATCAACCAATTGAGCTAACCATTGGGGATTTTTTTTAAATATTTCTAATATGAGTAATTTATTTATTTCTTATTTTTGTTGTTTTTAAATTAAAGGGATTTTATTTTCTACGGGGTCTTGGATAGAAAATGATCGGTTTTTTTGTTAAGGCACTCCTCAATGTGAAATCAAAATTTCAATTCCCTGCCCCGATCGGGGTGATATATTTGACATGATGAAGATGTAGTCCTCTCAAGCTTACAAAAAAAAATAAAGGCCTTTTATTGGTAGATTTAGATTGACATAGTTTTTTGTTCTCTATATGCATTTATATTGTCATATGGAAAACCAAACCATTGACCCTATAAGAGGATTATTGTTTAAAAGAAAATATAGCTTCCAAAAAAAATCCAAGTTCTCTAATATTTTACATTGATTTGGATTGGTAACCAAAAAAACCATATATATAGATAAAAATATATCATCTACCATAGTTGCATGGAACCTACTATAGTAATAAATATTAAAAGCATAAAATATAATTTAGAAACTAGGAAGAGGTGGAAACATCCACCTCCATAGGCACTTCATCACATGGATTGTCTAAAGGAGCCAAGTATTTTCCATGCAATAAAACAATGTCAATCCCCACTAAACACTTATCCATTGCTTTAAATTGTAGTTTCAACTCATCCATCGTCATTGGTATTTCATTTTGGCATCATTTCTATAAAGAACTACCCTGACCAAGAGCACTTTGAGATGATAATAGAGATTGAGAGTGCGTAGATATTGGTTATGAATTCGATGAGTGTGACCAACATCAAACATTGAATCTTCCACTATTGCTTCAACATCCAAATTAGAATAAAAAACACATTTATTTATGACATATTCCTCATATTATTGGAGTTATTTTTGGATTTCCAGTAGATAATACATTTTAAGATATGAGTTGGGGATTGAGCTCAAGAACGAGCCCAAGATCTCCCAAAATAACTGCAATAAATCGCTCCTCTTTGGGAATGAACCCTCTCCCTAATGATGTGAATAGTTCAGGTGGAAAAACTTGATGCACCAAAAGGTTGACAGCAAGATTGAGTAACGAAACTAAGGGACTCCTTAGAATTCAACAATTGATATCCACTCAAGAGGCTTGTTACATCAGAAAACACCACCTAGATGGTAGAGGAACTAAATATTAGACCAAATATCTCACAAAATAGTCTTATCCAAATAACTAATATGAAGAAAGAAGATAACACGATTTATTTCTACACGAGGCATTTCTAAAGATAGTCTATGACACCATCAAGCCCTCCTTTGCAAACCTCTAACCTCTAAGTGAGATATAATAGTTCCACCTACGTTTCAACCCAGAAGTTCCTAAGTCATAAGTAAACCACTAAAAATTCCCATTTGTGCCAAACAATTTTTCTTAAAAGAATACCAAGGTCAATCATTTTTCCTCTTCTCCCCACCAACCTTCAAGCGAGACAAAATTGAATCCTCATCAACGGAACTAACAAGCTAGAAAACCCATAATTAAGGGAATGCTTAACATAATGTGAAAGGTAGAGGAGACTAAGAAGAATCGAAATCAATGACGATGAGAGAAAACAAGGAAAGTCTAGTCCCACATGGAAATCTCTCACAAACTAAGCCTTGTACCCCCAAATACAAAGCTATATTACTGAAATAACAACATAGAATAGTGGAGAATGAACTAGCCACAATAGAATCAGATGTAAAATACCATAATGGAGTGTTGTGACAATCATAAAATAAAATATTTTCCCTTCAAGGGGCTTCCCAAATCTTACTTTTGACCTTATTGAGTTCTAAATGCACGTAGGAGAAGTAAGAGATGGTTTAATCACCATCACACACAATAATGGGAGTAAATTTTGATTGTAAAACTTCGAATTAATGGCGTAGGGGCAGGGTGGTGGCCAAATCTGTCTTGGATATTGCATGAGATGAAGGTTTCCACACTTCCCACACCCCCCATTTCCTTCTTAGTCACCCCATCCAGGGTAATTAATTTTTAAAATTAATGTAAAATTAAAAATAGATATTTATGCTCATAACCTATAGAATTACTTATATATAAATGTCTTAAAGGCATTTATTAACTATTATAGATCCATGTTAACCTATATATTTCAATAACTAAGAGGTGTCAAACATATTGAAGTGAAAATAATTCTTCAATTTTTACCACAAGTTTTTTGATCCCTCTCAAGGCTTGATAGTTCTAGGGTTGAAACAGGTACACACACACACACAATGTGTCAACTCCATGCTAAAAATGGATGAAATTACACATCTATTTTATTTTTTACCACAGACTAGTAAAATATTTTAACCATAATAACCTTTTTTCTTCATTTTATTTATATAATACATACATAATTAACATTGAAATATTTTAGTTTTGACCCACAATTTTTTCGATTAATATATCTTTAAATATGCATCCCCTTCATATGGGAAAGTGGAAAACATATATCCATGGTATAGAATCTCTCTCTCTCTCTCTCTCTCTCTCTCTCTCAATCTATTTAACTATGCATCATCTCTCTCTCTCTCTCTCTCTCTCAATCTATTTAACTATGCATCATCTCTCTCTCTCTCTCTCTCTCTCTCTCTCTCTCTCAATCTATTTAACTATGCATCATCTCTCTCTCTCTCTCTCTCTCTCTCTCTCTCTCAATCTATTTAACTATGCATCATCTCTCTCTCTCTCTCTCTCTCTCAATCTATTTAACTATGCATCATCTCTCTCTCTCTCTCTCTCTCTCTCTCTCTCTCAATCTATTTAACTATGCATCATCTCTCTCTCTCTCTCTCTCTCTCTCTCAATCTATTTAACTACGCATCATATCTCTCTCTCAATCTATTTAAATATGCATCATCTCTCTCTCTCTCCCCCCCATAATCTATTTAACTATGCATCATCATAAGGTAATCATTAATGCACAGAAAAAAGAGAGGAGAATGGTGAAGGGACTAAAATCGAAGAATTGAGAATAAAGGCCAACTAGAAATTAGATGGTGACAGTGCCTGATTACATGGTTGAAGAAGGATATAGATATCCCCATTGATTAAAAATATAAATTTCTACCCAAATTGGCTAGAGGAAACCCCATCCAGTGCTTGGAGAATAATAGTAGCCTTTATGATAGATAAGGTTGGAAACTATTAACACTCTAGAGGGCACAATAAGGAAATAGAAGTTAAAATAATAAATTATAGCATGAAGTTGTTAAAATCCAAGGATAATAGGGGTTCATTACACCTCCCATCAATGTTGGCTTGCCTCTTTGTGTATGAACTCATCTGATTAAGGTAGGACAACAAAAACCACATCAATTCCATTTAATTGTAACATCCTGACCCTTAATTTTGATCAATGATTCATCAATATGTCAACCTCTCCATTTAGATGTCTTAAGACGTGGTAAATGGAGACAACATCAATTTTTTTCTATTGCAACAGTATTCTCTTGGAGTTTTCTTTAATACAATTTTTTGGAGTTTCTGGTGGATTTTCTAGTGGCAATCCAGCTGAAAATTTTGATCTGAAATCTTGATTTGTGTTATTTATATTGGTTTTTTCACTGCCTATATGGATTAAACACCTAAAAATCCCCAAGGAATTTTAATTTTGCAGATTTTACCCATAAAAATTGTGATTTCAATGAATTCTTGTCATATTTTAGACAAATTAGATTAGAAAAATAAATCCATTTTTTTTCAAAAAGTCGCATTAAATACAACTCTTATTCTATTTTCTACATAAGGACATGTATGATTAGGAGATGATTTAAATTTTGTGATCATTCTAATATATAACATTGAATCTCCAAAAATAATGAGTTTCCTAATGCCTTTGCTAAGTGTAATGTCAAGCCCTTTCCAAAGTGCTACAAATTATGGTTTATTATTGGTGGTTTTGCCTAATCCCTATATGAATATAATGTTCTCTTGTTCCTCGGGGAAAATTACGTCCCCCCATGCTCCTACCACCCTTACTATTATTTTTTTATCTATTAATTGTGGTATCATGTTATTACTTTTAAATGTAAAGTAAGAACGTCTTTCTTATACCAAAATATAGCAAAAATTAAAATGTTAGTTTTTATATTTTTTTATAATAATTATTATTATTATTATTGTTTAAACTTATATATATATATATATAATATAACCTAAAAATTAACAAATATTAACATATTCAAATATAATATTGTAATACTAATCTCATTATTAATATATTGAGATTTCAAATTTCTTTATGGGGCATCTTTTTATGTGTCTATTTTTCTCTTTATAACATGTCAATACTACCCATAGTTCCATGGTTCCTTTTTGGTATTTGTGTTTTCTTTTTTGAGTTTTTTTTATGTGTGTAAATTTATGTTACATTGGCTAACACGTCTTTTGAGAATAGAGCTTTCGTGACTTGGAAATTAAACCCACTAGCTACCACTCAAACTATTATCCTTTCACTACATTATTTTTTGTGTTGCTAAACTAATATAAGTTTTATATTTCATCATTTCATTATTCTTATTTATATACTCAACACACCATTGAGTGATCATATATTGTAAATATTTTCCATTACTTGCTTCATTTCTTTCAATGATTTCCAAAGTTGGTATTTCTTATCATTTTAGTTTTGTGCACTCACAGAACCCTTATAATCCAATATGGTAGGGATGTAAAAATTTATCTAATATAATGTTATGTTATGTTGAATCAGTCAAATTATTTAAAACAAAATAAAAATAAAAACTAATAATTAATACAATACACCTATCTTTTTAGTATAAAATTCGGGAAAAAATTTACACTTTGAAAAATTGAATTCAACTCTACACTTAATAAATCCTAAATTAAAATATATGTGAAATGGTGTAACATTCAACATATAAAAAATAAATAAAAATTACTTTATAGCTTCCTAGAGATTTTCCCTTGCTCTAAGTTTATTTTCCTAAGGAGGAAATTCATGTATCATCATATACTATGCAATGTGTATAAAGTATGGATTTGGATAGATTGGAAACCATTGCATTTAATTAACTAAGATTATCACATGAGTTATTATTATTCATAACTGTACGGATATTTTACTTGATTTGCAACATTCATGGTTCCTAGTACTAGTTCTTTAGTTAATTAAAACTCCTCGGATAAAGATATGTACGCTAGATTTCCTTTAATATCCTTAACACTTGATGACACTCCAGATATCTGTGAATTTGGATTTGTGCCTATTAATTTTGATGCCACCTGCCCTCATATTCACCGTTCGATCAATGGGGGAGATCGATTGTAGGATTCGTGCAAGAATATTGCATAGGTATTACCCCTGCAAACCAATCCAAACTTCTCCATTTCATCGCGTCTACGCCGTGGTTTCTCCTACAACCTTTGCAGCGGTATGGTGTTGCAGTATCACTACCTCTTTCTTCTCGGTGTTGCAATAGGTATGGGAAAGCATGGTTTATATGTTATCAATTTTATCTTGCCGTGGTCCAAAATTGGAAAGGTTTTATCTGCTGGTTCTTGCATTTATATGGATAGATATGCTTTGCGCCATATCTCTGGTATTGGTGGAATTTTATAGGATTTTCATGGGCTTCCGCAAGTTTTCGAGTCCAATCCACCTTCAAACTCTCAACCCACTCCTAGAAGAGGCATTCCCCATAGTGTTAGCTATTTCTTCTGCTCATATTAACAATGTTCTTGCTCTCTCGTTAATTTAATTGAATCCTCGGGTATTTAATTTCTCTACAAAAATAACACTTCAATTTTTTTTCTTGTATTCTTTTCCTTCAGCTCGGAACTCGGCTCGACGGAATAAGCTATCACTCAGGTATGCAAGTTCAATTTCACTACATCGTCAATCTCTTGATTTATAGGCATTCTGCTTTACTAATTTGTAGTCACTAAGGTACATTGTGGTTTTTGGTTGCAGGTAGTTCTTTAACCCGAAGGTCGAGGACATTCCCACGAGTTTTATCCATGCATAAGATCATATTTACTGCAAGCTATTGATATGGTTTTACCCTCTCAGTTACCTCGTATCATTCTCCTCTCTACGATCGAGACTTTTGTTTCAACTTCCGCCATGAATAGTGTACTACCCACCAGGGTTTCGGGTCTAGATGCAGAGTCGTCGTGTTGCTTGTTTATTTCCATTTCTAGCATGCTTATGTTGAACTCGGCTTACATGCAGACTTTTTTAATAACTATAACATTTAATGGTCACGTTTTCATTGATTTTCAATGAAGTTTATTGGGTTTTCTCAGAACCCATTCTCTTGATTATTGGAGCTTTGGATAGTAATCTTCTCGCTCAACTTGGGTATAAATTATGGTTATTTATTGTATAATACCTTATGGTATTTTGTTTCCGTCAAAGAATTTTTCCCTACGAGGTTTTTCCAATGTTACTGTGGAGGTTTAACTGAACTCTTTTACGAAATGGAACTGTCTCCTTGTTCATAATTTAGTTCACTGTTTTTTACTATAAATATGTATCATGTTAACCGATTTTCAATGGGTAATTCTGTGCCCCTGGACGGACTGTGGTTTTTTTCCTCCACTGTATTTTGATTCTCTATTGTTTACTCCTATTTCTTAGCTTATTCTCTGGCTTATTATTTTTGTACTATGCAACAAATAGCATGATAATTTTAATTTCATAGTTTTGTCAGTTTTAAATATACTAGCAAAGTAGTTTCCTTTACGGTTTATGAAGATGATTAGACCATATTTGTCCATGTTTGTGTATTTATAGGCATGGAGTAACGATGTGTTCTGGTTTGAGGTTCCCACCTTGAACCTAAAATCAATAGTTCACCTCCAAATAGCTCTAGATTATCAGGGTTTATAGTCCATCACTATACTTCGTTATTTTCTATTATATCGCATGTTTCAATAGAATATTAGAAATTTTATTTTAATTAGTTATCCTTATTGAATATTTTATAATAATTCAAAATATTTACAAAGAAATATATACATAACTATTTATGTAACATAATTCACAGTGCAGTTCTTGCATTTCCTTTTTTATTGCAAAATATAGTTTTTTGCCATAATTTCCACCTATATATATATATATATATATATATATATATATAGCATTCAACTCATTAGTTTCGCATATTTATTTACTAAAACGCCATTTTCCATAATGTTGGTTAAACACATTATTTAGTGCACTTCTTGTAATAAACTCTTATATCTATAACAACTGAATAGATAACTTTGGTCACTTATCTGGATTTGAACTCTATTGATGATGTCCTGCCAACCATCAAGAGAGGTGATTATGTCCTTCTGTTCCCACATGCTCCACACCTAAGAAGTATGGGTTGATAGAGATTTCTAGTGAGACCTCAGGACTCCAAGTCCAGTCTATTCCATAAGTCTTCAAGAACACTGAGTGTTTTCCACTGGTCTCTACTAGATCAGGAAACTCTTCACTCCCTTCCTTAGTTACTGAGTAGAACCCATTTTCCTCACTAGGATGTACCTTTTATCCTCAGAGGAAAAGGTAACTGTCCAAAACTGTCCAATCACTTCTCATTCCTTGGAATGCTTTTTACCATAAGTCTTTTTACTTTTATGGAACCACTTTTCCATAACTAATTTTATTTCCAACAAAAAAAAATTAATTCATGTTTTCAAAATAATATTTCTCTAGAAAATAAATGCTTTAGTTTCTTCAAAATAATAATTAAAATGGCATAATACTAGTTAAACAAATAGTTAACACTTAAATCAGTTGTCACAACTTCCCCCTGGAAATAAACACCATCCTCGATGTTTCACCCCAACAATAATGATGGATAAGATTCACATACAAATCCTTCATCTTCGCAGGTAGCCTCATCTGAGCTGAAGTGCTTCCACTACACTTTAACCTGGCTGATGATTCACTTTTGGAGCATGATTTTTCTCTGGTTGAGTATACGTTGAGGTTTGACCAGAAACTCATCGTCCGACTCTACCTGAAATCAACAAAGCTTTAGGTAAATTCTCATGAAAAATTTATGTTTCAAGATAGGAATTTATAATCTTATCCCACTTGAATGCTCTGCCAATGGATTACATTCTTCAGATCATGCAAATATCACTTTAGTAGACACACATGAAAAACTGTATTGTGTACACAAATATGGCTAGGTAAATCCAATCGAAATGCCATAGGTCCCACCCTCTCCAATATCTGGAAAAGTCCACAAAACCTGGGAGCCAACTTGGCACAAGAAGCCCATCTTAAGGTGCTCTTATTTGGGTTGATCCTTACATACACATGATCGCCCACCTCAATTATCGGTAAGTCCTTTTCTTATCCCCGTATGTCTTTTGTCAATATTGAGTAGCTCTTAGGTGTTTCCTGATTGTTCTTACCTTCGATTTCATCTCAAACAACATTTCTTGTCCAAGCATAATCTTGGTCTTGGGGCTACTCCAATTAATGGGTGTGCAACATTGTCATCCATATAGAGCTTCGAAAGGACTCATCTTAAGAGACTCCTGATAACCATTGTTGTAGGAAAAATCTACTAAGTGTAAATATTCTTCCCATTTTGTTGGTTTCTGCATCACGTACATGCGCAACATATCCTCCAAGACTTGGTTTACTTGCTCAGTTTGTCCATCCGTCTGAGGGTGATAAGAAGTGCTGAAATTTATTTGGGTCCCCAGACCTGTGAACATGGTTTTCCAAAATGCTAAAGTAAAATTCACATCTCTATCTGAAATGATAGTCTTTGGAATGCCATGCAATTTGAACATTTCTCTCATAAAAAATTTCTGTTATCTATACATTTTTGTAAGTAGAATGTATGGGTATAAAATGTGTTTCCTTACTTAGTCTATCAATCACTACCATAAAGGAGTCATTGTGCCTTTTTTATCATGGTAAACTAGTAATGAAGTCCAACGATAGGACCTCCCATTTCTATTCAGGTACTGGTATGGGATGCAACAATCCAGCTGGATGTTGATGCTCTACCTTAACCTGTTGACACTCCAAACATTTTTTTAAATATTCAGAAATTCTTCTTCACATACTAGGCCAGAAATAAAATTTTCTAATTGTAGTCAACTTTTTTTGGTATGCTGGGTGTCCTGAATAATTACTACGATGATATTCATTCAGGATCGTCTCCTTTAAATCCATTCAATTCGGTATATATATCTTTTCTTTAAAGGATAGCAACTCATATTTTATAACTCCATAATCAGAAGGTTTTTCTTTCTGGCCTCCTCCATTTGTTTCCATAAGAATTGGTATTCAAGATCCTTCTCGGCTTCTTCTTTTACTTGATCTAGATATTTGCATTCAAGTTGTTTATAGAAAATTCCATAAACACAATGCATTTTTCTGCTTAAATCATCCGCCACGAGATTTTCTTTACCCTTCACATGTTTAATATCAATTCCAAATTCACTTAGGAAGGCATTCCATCTTGCCTGTCGAGATTTTAGATCAGCTTGCTTAAAGTAGCTGGTTAGGATACTTTGATCAATTTTTAATACAAACCTCTTTCCGAGCAGGTAGTGTCTCCATACCCGAAGTGGATGTACTACTGTTGTTAGCTCCAAGTCATAGGCTCAATATCTTTTCTCATGCTCTTTTAACTTTTTGGCTTCATAGGAAACCACCTTTCCTTCTTGTGATAAAACTTCCCCAACCCCTTCCTTACAGGCGTATGTACAAACCTCAAACCCTTTGTTGGGGTTGGCTAACCTCAACACTGGGGTAGTGATCAAAATATTATTTAACCTTTCAAAATTGTTATGGCATTCATTAGTCCACTTAAATAACTTTTCCTTCATCTATAAGGAGGTGATTGGAAAAGCAATTCTGGAGAACCCTTTAATTAACCGTAAGTAGTACCCAACTGATCCCATGAAGGATCAGATACCTGCCACATTTTGGGGAATTCTTCATTCCATAATTGTCTTAATGTTTTTTGGATCAACCATTATCCCCTCAACTAAAATAACATGGCCTAAGTACTGGATTTCTTCTTTGAAGAAATCACATTTGCTGAACTTGGTCTACAGCTGGTATTTTATTAACATCTCCAACACTATTCTTAGGTGCTCCTTATGTTCTTCCTAATTCTTGGAATAAATTAAAATATCATCAATAAATATTAGCACAAAGCTATCCAAGAAGGGGTGCAATATACCATGCATCAACCTCATAAATGTCGTTGGTGCATTGGTTAGACCAAAGGGTAGTACCACAAACTCATGCCCCTACCTGGTACGGAAAGAAGCCTTGTGGATATCCTCATCCTTAATATGGATCTGGTGATATCCAGACCTTAAGTCTATTTTTGAGAATATTTTGGCCCCCTTCACCTAGTCAAATAGGTCATCAATCCGAGGTAAGGGATATTTATTTTTCACCATCATTTTATTGAGATGTCTATAATCCATGCACATCTTCATGGTCCCATCCTTCTTCTTTAAAAACATCACTGGTGCTCCCCAAGGGGACACACTCAAATGAATGTACCATTTCTCTAGTAGCTCTTGCAATTTCATTTCTAATTCAGTTAGCTCCGGAGTACTCATTCTGTAAGGAGCCCTTAAAACTGGTGATGTTCCTAGCATTAACTAAATGGTGAAATCAATATCTCTTCTTGGGGGTAGTCCTGGTACATCTTCTAGAAATACATCCATAAAGTCTTGTATTATTGCTATGTTTTCCATCATAGGAGTCTTCTCCTTGGAATTGGCATATCCTACTTGGCATAAATCTGAGCTCCTTTTCTCATACATTTATTAATTTGGGATGTTATGATAGGATATAGTTGTAGTGGTTTCTTGATTCCTTGAATCTCTTTGCGTGTTCCATCTTCCACTATATAATATATAATATTTTCCTTACAATCCACCAAAGTCCAATGATTCTCCAGCCAATCCATGCCCAGCAGTACATCATAGGATCCTAATGGTAGTACTTTCAGGTCCACGTTTAACTGCTTGTCTCCAATTTCCAATGTACAGTTTAGAATTTTGGCACTTACCTTTCTTTTCACCTGTGGCTAGCTATACCAATCAAGGATTTTTGAATTTCTGACTTTTTAATTTACATACTTCTACTATTTTTGGGTTTACATAACTTAAAATTTCACCTGGGTCAACCAAAATAGAAACAGGCTGTTAGAGTAGCTTACCTTTCCGCTTAGAACTTGTCCTTGCTTAGGTTTGCTAGAAGCCTCTGTAGGCCTCTCTTCGGTAGGCCATCAACTTCTTTGATTATTTTTACCATATTTTTTTCTCACTGAACTCTATGCATAACTCTTGGAGTTCCTATTTCTAGCACCTTTGAAATTTGAATTGCTTCTCTATCCTTTTCTTGGCTTCCAACTTTACCCATTTCCCATTTTTCCTTGGATTGTTGATAGCACATTCTTTCTTTTCGAATTGCTTCGTCCATGTTCCTATGGTTTACGAATTCAATTCGTTCCTTCATGTGGGTTGGAAAAATACTTAAGAACCGTTGAGCCTTAGCCTTCTCATCCCTTGAGATAACAAACATATCTTAATAGGGAAGTGAACTTGGTTATGTACTCATCCATAGTCATCTGACCCAGCTTCAAATCATGGAATTCTATGGAGTTTTCATCATAGAAATGTTTTGTTAATTATTTTTCTTTAAAGCGTTGCTGGAACAAATCCCATGTCACATATTGATCCTTAATGTTGTGAACATTCTTTACTTCCTCCCACCATAGGGTGGCTTTCTCTATTAATCGGTAAATGGCGAATCTAGATTTAAGGTTGCTATTGTACTCGTAGACTTGAAAGTACCTATTCACATTAGTCAACCAAGCCTTTTCCACCTCTTTAGCTTCTCGATCGAATGTAGGTGGTTTTATCTTTTGAGACTCACCTTGTAGTTACACCTTTTGTTTCTTAATTTCCTGTTGATCCAACACATTACCAGACTTTGTCCCATTGTAGTTTTTGTTCTTGTTGCTTCGTTGTGAATGGATCATTCCCATTCTGTCAGTGGTTTGTTCATTGGTTTGTCATTCATTTTCTTCTTGCATGTCCCTATCAGGACTAGGTTGTAACACCCCCTAATTGTGTTTGTTAGAAATGCTCTTAAGTATCCTTTCTTGTTCTTGCATTAGGTGTTCATTGTGACTTCTTACTTAGACCATTTCTTCTTGCAACTTCTGCACAGTACTTAACAGTATGTTGGTCTGGTGTTGTTGTTCCTCCTATAGTCTATTGGTTTACTGGTTTTGATCCACACTCAACTGAATCCACATTTTAGAATTCATTTCTGGTTATGCTTGAGGTGTAGGTTCCCCAATATTCTGAGGTGTTTGTTGTGTCGATCCCCTTCTCATATTTTCCTTTACAATACTACTTATTTTATGTGCATCAGTATACACACAATTTATCCTGTTAGGTGACCCCTGGGGTCCCAGCATCTGAATGCTGCTCTGATACCACTTGTAACATTCAACATAAAAATAAAAAATAAAAAATAAAAACCAAAACTTACTCTATAGTTTCCTCTAGATTTTCCCTTGCTCTAATTTTCATTTCCTAAGGAGGAAATTCATGTATGATCATATACTATGCAATGTGAATAAAGTATGGTTTTGGATAGATTGGAAACCATTGCATTTAATTAATTCAGCTTCTCTCGTGAATTATTATTATTCATAATTATGTAGATATTTTACTTGATTTGCAACATTCATGGTTCCTAGCACTAGTTCTATAGTTAATTAAAACTCCTTGGATAAAGATATGTACGTTGGATCTCCTTTAATATCCTTGACACTTAATGACACTCCAGTTGTTTGTGAATTTGGATTTTTTCTTGTGACTTTTGATGCCACCTACCCTCCCATCCACTATTCGATCAATGGGGGATATCGACAGTAGGATTTGAGCGGGAATATTGCATAGGTATTACCCCTGAAACCCTAATCAAATTTCTTCATTTCACTACGTCAGCGTCGTGGTTTATTCTGCAACCTTTGCAGTGGTATGGTGTTTCAGTCTCACCACCCCTCTTTTCCCAGTGTTGTAACAAGTATGGGAGAGCATGGTTTATATGTTATCAATTTTATCTTGCTGTGGTCCCAAATTGGAAATGTTTTATTTTCTAGTTCTTGTGCTTCTGTAGATAGAACTTCTTGTGCCCTCTCTCCGGTATTGGTGGAAGTTTACAAGTTTTTCATGGGCTTCCACAATTTTTCGAGTCCAATCAACCGTCAAAATCTCAACCCACTCTTGGAAGAGGTCTTCCCCACAACGTTAGGTATTTCTTCTTCTCAGATTAACAATGTGCTTGCTCACTGGTTAATTTAATTGAAACCTCATGTAATTAGTTTCTCTACGAAAATAACACTTGATTTTTTTTCCTTGTATTCTTTTCCTTCAGCTCAGAACTCAGCTCAACAGAATCAGTTATCTCTTAGGTGCGCAATTTTAGTTTCACTACCTCATCAATTAGTTTGATTTACAAGCATTCTACTTTACTAATTTGCAGTCACTAAGGTACTTCGTGGTTTTTGGTTGCAGGTAGTTCCTTAGCCTGAAGTTCGAGGACATTCCCATGAGTTTTCTCTATGAATAAGCTCATAATTATTACAAGATATTGATACGTTGTTACCCTCTCAAGTACCTGATATCATTCTCCTCTCTACGGTCGAGACTTTTGTTTCAACTTTTGGCATGAATAGTGTGCTACCCACCAGGGTTTTGGCTCTAGATACAGAGTCATGAAGTTGCTTGTTTATTTCCCTTTCTGGAATGATTATGCTGAACTCGACTTACATGAAGACTTTTCTAATAACTGTAATGTTTAATGGTCATGTTTTCATTAATTTTCAATGAAGTTTATTGGGTTTTCTCAAAACCCATTCTCTTGATTATCGGAGTTTTGCATAGTAATATTTCGGCTCAACTTGGGTATAAATTATTGTTCTTTCTTGTATAATACCTTACGATATTTTGTACGTGCGGTCTTGGTTAAACGGTGATGAGGTGGGCTATTATAGCACTCATCACAGGTTCAATTCCCTTCCCTGATTAGGGTGATGTATCTGGACATGGTTCTTGTCCTCCACTGTATTTCAATTCTCTTTTTTTTACTCCTATTGCTTAGCTTATTCTCTGGATTAGTATTTTTTTACAATGCAACAGCTGACATGATAATTTTAATTTCATAGTTTTATCAGTTTTAAATATACTAGCAAAGTAGTTTTCTTTACGATTTATGAAGATGAACGGACCATCTTTGTCCGTGTTCGTGTATTTATATGCATGGTGTAACAATTTGTTCTAGGTTGAGATTCCCACCTTGAACCCAGAACCGACACTCCTATTGCTCAGCTTATTCTCTGGATTAGTGTTTTTGTACTACGCAACAACTGACATGATAATTTTAATTTCAAAGTTTTATTAGTTTTAAATATACTAGAAAAGTGGTTTTCTTTACGATTTATGAAGATGAACGGACCATATTTGTCCATGTTCGTGTATTTATATGCGTGGCGTAACAATGTGTTCTGGGTTGAGACTCCCACCTTGAACCCGGAACCAACATTTCACTTCCAGATAATAGCTCTGGATTATCAAGGTTTATAGTCCAACACTGTACTTCATTATTTTCTATTATATCGCATGTTTGAACAACATATTACAAATTTTCTTTTACTTAGTTATCTTTATTTAATATTTTACAATAATTTGAAATATTTATAGAGAAAGATATACATAACTATTTCTGTAACGGAATTCACATAGTAGTTCCTGTATTTCCTTTTTTATTGCAAAACACAATTTCTCTCCAGAATTTCCACCTACATATATATAGTATTCAACTCATTACTTTGGCATAGTCATTTACTACAATTCTATTTTCCATAATACTGGTTAAACACATTATTTAGTGCACTTCCTGTGATAAACTTTTCTGTCTATGACAATTGCATAGATAACTCTGGTCACTTATATAGATTTGAACTCTACTGATGATGTCCTCCCAACCATCAAGAGAGGCAATTACATCCTTTTATTCCCCCATGTCCCACACCTGAGAAGTATGGGTTGACAGAGATTTCTAGTGAGACCTCAGGACTCCAAGTCCAGTCTATTCTAGAAATCTTCAGGAACACTAAGTGTTTTTCACTGGTCTCTACTAGCTCAGGAAACTCTTCACTCCCTTAGTTACTTAGAATAACCCCTTTTCCTCACTAGGATGTACCTTTTATCCTAAGAGGAAAAGATAAATATCTAAAAATGTCCAACAACTTCTCAGTGGAATTATTGTTACCATCGGTCTTTTTACTTTTATGGAACCACTTTTCCATAACTATTTTTATTTCCAACAAAAAAAAATTAATTCATGTTTTTCAAATAATCTTTTTGGAGAAAATAAATGTTTCGGTTTCTTCAAAATAATAATTAAAATGACATAATCATAGTTAAACAACTAGTTAACACTTAAATCAGTAATCACAAATAATCTATTAAAATTTAAAATAAAAATGAATACCTTATCATTATTTATTTTCTATTTTGATTTCTTCCTCTCTTATTTTAAAAAAAGTATACCATATCATGCTTTTATAATTTTATACTTAACACTTGTACCAATACACTTTTTGTATTGAAGTAGTATATGCTTTTCTAAAAGTTCATTAACAAATATGTTAACATTTTCCTATATTCAAATTTATATAATTTTAATTACTTTTTAATTTTATCTAATTTATATATTTTTTATTAAAAATATTTATAATTTTTTGTTTAAAACATTAACTTATAAAAAATTAAAAAATAAATTTTTTTAAATTCTTCAATTTCTGTAGTAATTTTTACTTTATTTACATTTATAAATTTAAAACATTAATATTTCTAATGCCATATTTTTAGATTTTTCCTCTCTCTAATTTTGACTTATTAATTTTTTCCCTTTGGTTTCCCACATTTTTAAATTGTTTTGATTTTTATTATAAGTTTTATTTGATTTACATTTATAAATTCAAAATATTAATATTTCTAATGATATATTCTTAGATTTTTCCTCCCATTGCAATTTCGATTTATTAAATTTGTGTTTTTTTTCTCACATATAAACATGTTCCCATTTATACTTCTTCAAATGGAATTATATGTCAAGTGTAGATAATTAATTATTTTTTTATCTCTAAGATTTTTTATTTTTTTAATAGATCTTTTGATATTTTATTTATTCTATTTAAGGAATATAAGTTTTATTTAATTATAAATAACTGAATTATAATATTATTTTTTCCTCTTATAATTAATGTATTTGAACGATTAAGTTTTTTTTCCTAAAATATATTAATTTTTTTTTGCTAAAATATAATAATATGATTTTTATTTTTATATATTGTTTTTCTAAAACAATTTTAGAATAAATGTTTAACATTTGGAGTAGATGCTTTATTCATTTTAATAAACTTTAACTCTGAAAACTTACTCAAATAATTTTATTAAAAATTGTTATTTTCCATTATTTCAAATACATTTTAATATATAAATAAATTCTAAATTCTAAATTCTAAAAACATATAATGTTTAACCAAACTCATAAAAATTATATGCATTAAAAAAACAAAAAAAAAAACCATGAAGAAAAATAACATTTCACCAAATTAATTTAATTATAAAAAGTTCACTTAAAAAAATAAACAATTTTTTTTCTATTTTGTTTATAATCTAATCTATTTCACTTAAAAAAAAATAAACATTTTCTTCTATTTTGTTTATAATCTAATATACTAAAAAGACTAATTAAATAATATGCATATGAAATGATAAATTGAACCAATAACTTATCTCAGTAAAAATTAATACATGAATTAAATCAATAATGTGTATAGACATGATATGCACAAATAATGTGTATAGACATGTACATGTATAAAAAAAGAAATAAGATAACATAATCTTGAAGTTAAGAAGAAGAGGATATTACTATAATAGGTTAATCATTACAAAAAGAAATAATAACTCTCTATCACAATGAAAACCCATCAATCTATCTATACTACATTTTAATAGTGGATATTCATCCAAAAAAATTCTTTAATGTCACTTAATTTAAAATTTCTAAGAATTGTGACAATAATAATTTCAATACTTAAGTAAAGACTAATAATATGTGAAATAGGTTTATCTCAAGTGGTTAGGAGGAATGATTTTTATCCTCCTCAATTATGTTTAACTCCTTTGAGTGACATGTTGAACTTATATTAAATACATTATTGTAATCACTTCAAGTCTTTGTGTTGAACAACCTTGAGCCTTGAAAAATATCACTCTTCTCTCTAGGCTGGAAGATAAGGTGCTTGGTTACATTAGAAAAAAGAAAATAATGGTTTGTCTAATATTGCTATGATTTGCATATCAATATGTCTTCTATGTTGGTGATAAAGTATCTAATTTTAATAACTAAATGATGGTACATTTGGTTTCAGTTTATTAAAAAGTACAATCTTAGTTCTTATAATTTTTTTATGAGAAAAACCTTGTAAAACTAGGCTTCTAACCAATTAATTTCCTTTTATAATTAATCTAAGTTTGAAAAAAAATTATAAATTTAAACATAAATAATTTTCTGATCATGACTATATCACTATTGTAATTATTTAACCAATTTATTTAAATATAGTTTCTTTTTTTTTAATACTTTGAATCCAAATATATATTAAATTCTCATATTAAATATTTTCTCAATAAAAAACCATCACTCAATTTTTATTGAAAACAAAATATATATGATCCATTTTCGCTATTAAGTTTTTAATATATATTTCAATTAACAGAACAAAAAGTAAAAATTAAATAAGTATTATATATAATTTAAAAAATATCATAAAACAAATCAATTTTAAATTACTGAATCAAATATTTTGAATAATTTTTTTTTAAATACTGAATAAAAAAATTAATATATATTAAAATTTAAAATAAAAGGGTAAAGACAGTCTTATTATCAACGTGTTCGAACTGTGACATTAATTTGGATATGGCCAGCCCCTTAACCTTTATCTCTTAATAATTTTTTGTTTTGTTTTGTGGAGAAAACGTATTTGAATTTGATTGGGTGATGAGTATGTAGCGAATAGAAGATACAGAATCTCGGTAACGAGTTTTATATGGAAAAAATTAAATGTGAAATGTAATTTTCAAATTTCAAAGGAAATTATTTTAAGTATTTTAATAATAATTTAATAATTAAATTAGTTATAATATATAAAATAAAGAAGATAGTTACAAAATTAAAAGAAAAATAAAGAAAATAAATTAGTAGAATTTTTTGGGTAATAATCACTTGAAATAGAACTTGGTCGACGCTTTTCTAACCAACTAGTGTGATTTATGTAAAATTTATAAAATGAAAAGGAAAATAAAAATGTTATAGAAATATAAGAAAAATCAAGTAAAATATCTTAATAATATTTTAGCAACTAATAAAAAAAATAAAAATGAGAATCACATATGTACGGAAATTTATAAAAGAATAAGTAATATAAAGAAAAACAATTAGAAAATTTTAATAATAATTTAGTTATTAATATAAATAAATTGAAAATAAAAACTTAAAGCAAAATAATTAAACAATAAAAATAATATTGAAATAAACAACTTTCTTTCTTTAGATTAGAGTGATAACAAGATTAAACGACTAAGGATAGATACTCTACACCCTAGGCATGTGGTGGCAGATGACCATTTAGCAACCAAGAAATGTTTTAATGCATATTAAATTGGAAATAGGGATATTTTCATTACATCCCACAGCTGAGTTAACATCAAGAGTAAGTTTCCTTTGTTGCACTATGACTCAGTTTTTTTTATACAAAACCCCTATATTCCTAGTTGTAGTATGATTTCCCTAGTGGCAGATCATAGTAACACTCTCTATGATTTAATCTGATTTTTTATTAATGCAATGTTCTTGTAACTTACAAGAAAGCTTAAAAAAATTTAAAAACTTTCTTCTTTTTTGTTTATAAACTAATCTAATAAAAAGACAAATTAAATGACTTGCATATTCAATAATAAATTGAACCAATAAATTATCTCTATAAAATTTAATAGATGAATTAAATCAAGAATGTGTATAGATATGATATGCAACAATACACCATCTTTATTATGAAACATGTACATGTGTAAAAGAAGAATAAGATAACATAATCTTGAAGTTAAGAAAAAGATGATATTACTATAATAAGTCAATCATTAGAAAAAAAAATAACTCTTTATAGCAATGAAAAACCATCAATTTATCTATATTACATTCTAATAGTGAATATTTCTCCAAAAAAAATCATTTACGTCACTTAATTGTAAATTTCTAAGAATTGTGACAATAATGTTTTCAATACTTAAGTAAAGACTAATACTATGCCAAATAGCTTTATCTCAAGTGGTTAGACAGAACGATTATTATCTTCCTAAACTAAGTTTAACTCCTTCAAGTGACATGTTAAACTTATATTAAATATATTATTGTAATCACTTCCAGTCTATTTATTGAACAACCTTGAGCCTTGAAAAATATCACTCTTCTTTATAGGCTAGAAGATAAGGTAGTTGGTTACATTAGAAAAAAAGAAAATAATGGTATATCTATTTTTACTATGATTTAGATATCAATATATCTTATATGTTGGTGATAAAGTATCTGATTTTAATAACTAAATGATAAAATATTTGGTTTCAATTTATCAAAAAGTACAAGTCTTAGTTCTTATAATTTTTTATTAGCAAAATCTTGTAAAACTAAACTTCCAACCCATTAATTTTGTTATATAACTAATCTAAGTTTGAAAAAACTTTATGAATTTAAACATAAACAATTTCACCTATTGTAATTATTTAACCAATTTATTTAAATATAATTTCTTTTTTTTTTTAAATACCTTGAATTTAAATATATATTTAAATTTTCGTATTAAATATTTTCTCAATAAAAACCTATCACTCAATTTTTTTTTAAAACAAAATATATCTAATCCATTTTCACTATCAAGTTACTAATATATATTTCAATTAACAAAACACAAAATATAAATTAGATAGATATTATATGTAATTTAAAAATTATGATGAAACAAATCAATTTTCAATTATTAAAAAAAAACTTAAAAAGATGTATTTTGAAGAAATAAAAATTAAAAATAATAAATACAAAAATTTATGATTTATTAAAATTTAAAATAAAAGGGTAAAGATAAAATTTACAAATCTTATTTTTTTTTTTTGTTATAGTGGAATTGGCAACTGGGGCAGCCTCACGGCTAGTGTTACATGCTCTCACCTCTCTCCACACACTCTGTTTTAGTCCGGGGGATTTGAAGTAGTGACCTCCTATACGGAGCTCGCCTTACAAAAGAACTTCACCGCATTTCAATTACCAACTCACCTACCCCGTGGGGCTAAAATTTACAAATCTTATTATCAAGTTGGATATGGACACCCCTTAACCTTTATCTCTAAAGTTAAAAAATAAAATATTGTCATTAGTGGAGAAAACGGATCTGAATTTGACTGAGTGATGATGATGTAGCGAACGGAAGATACGTAATCTCGGTAACGAGTTTTATATGGAAAAAAGTTAAATATGGAATGTAATTTTCAAACTGTGAAGGAAATCATTTCAAGTAAAGTATTTTAATAATAATTTAATGATTAAATTTTTTATAATATATAAAATAAAAAATATAGCTACATAAATTAAAAGAAAGATAAAGAGAATATTTTAATATTAATTTTCTTATTAAAATATGAAAATAAAAAGAAAAAGTTACAGAAATTTAAAAAAAAATATGTATATTTTAATAATATTTTAGTGAATTGTATAGATAAAATAAAAATGGGAATTACATATGTAAAAAGATAAGTAATATAAAGAAAGACAACTAGAATATTTTAATAGTAATTTAGTTATTAACATTAATAAATTGAAAATGAATATAAAATATATATAGAAATTTAATAAAAATAAAAATATTTTAATAGTAATTTAGTTATTAACATATATAAATTAAAAGGAAAAGATACAAGAAAAAAACCTTAACAATAATTTAGTTAGTAATATAAGTAAAACAAAAATAGATGGATATATATACTAAGATTTTAAAAAAAATAAGTAATATATCTTAATAATAATTTAGATATTAAATAAGATATAGTGAAGATATCATATATAAGGAATAGGATAAAAATATTTGACAATGGAATAACAAATTATTTTATTGTTGTTTTTCCTTGTAGATTTAGGTAGGAAAAAAATATATATATGATATATAATTTTCAAACTCAAAAGGAAAGTTTTTCAATAGATAATATATAAGAAGAATATTTTAATAATAATTTATTTGTTAATATAGATAAAAAGAAAAGAGAATAAAATATGTATAGAAATTTAAGAAAAAAACTAGTAAAATATCTTAATAATAATTTAGTTATCAATAGAAACAAACTAAAAATGAGAATGACACATGTACGGAATTTTGAGAAAAAAACAAAGAAGGACAAGTAGAATATTTTAATAATAATTTAATCATTAACATAGATAAAATGAAAATGAATATAAAATATGTATAAAATTTGAAGAAAAACAAGAAAAACATTTTAATAATGATTTAGTTATTAATATCAATAAACTAATAGTGAGAATGACATAGGTACACAAATTTTAAAATAAAAACCAGTAATTTAAAGAGGGACAAGTAGAATATTTTAATAATAATTTAGTCATTAAAATAAGTAAAATGAAAATGAATATAAAATATATAGAGAATTTTAAGACAAACAAGAAAAATGTTTTAATAATAATTGAGATATTGTGAAATATTATGTTCTGATTTTATATCTTAATTAAGAAAAGAATTATATATAAGAAATAGGATAAAAATATTTTTGAATGGAATAATAAATTTTGTTATGGATTTTTTTTCCTTGTAACTAGATGAGCCAAGGCTAGGGCCAAGTGAGGTTGAGCTTGGACTAATAGTTTTAATTCCTCCAAAGTGGCTTCCATCCCTCACCATGAGGTTTGAATCTAAGACTTGGTTGAAACTAAAAATCACACAAAACAACTTCTCTAGACCTCATGGGTCAATGAATTTTGTGGTTATTTTATGGGGTTGCATGGTAGGGTAAATTGATATTAATGGCTTTCATTTATTACAAACAAAAGACATTCATGTTTTATGTTCTTATCTTTCTTATAAGAAGTTTCATTTGATTATGTTCCAATTAATTTTTTTTTCTTCCTTTCTCATCATAAGATGGAATTTGTCTTGCAAGTCCAAAATATCAACATGAATATCCTATACGTATGAATCTAAAATCCATTAAAATCAACTATTATTATTCTTCAACTATTCTATTTTTCCATTACCTATCAATTGATATTAAACTTGGGTTCTACAATTCTCATATTGAATCAATGCATTTCTTTTCCAAACTTCTTTAACTATTATAAATGATTGATTCTCTTCTTCTTTATTAATCTTTCATTGCCATTCACAAAGATCCATTCCCTTCTTATTTTGGATTTCATAGCTATTATAGTGATTTGATCTATCTATCTATCTACAACCATACTTTTCTTTCGAATGTAATATATGACACCTCAAAAAAAAAAAACTAATTAATGTTGTCTCTCTCAAGCAATGGATGTAGCATTTTCTAGCAACAATAGCGTTTTCAGTAACAAAATCAACTTATTTAATTGCAAAATTAAATTATCAATGAGATAACGAAAAATATAATAAATTTGTAGAGCCAAGGCTCCAAAATAACACCCCTATCTAGCCAAATTAACCTCAACCACATATATCCTAACACATCTTTGTGATGATAAAATTCCTAATACCAATCCTTCATGAGATGTGAATACATGAAATTTGTTTCGAATAGTTTAAATATTGTCATGAGTGGAGAAAACGTATTTGAATTTGACTGAGTGATGATGATGTAGCGAATAGAAGATACCTAATCTCGGTAACGAGTTTTGCCTGAAAAAAATTTAAATATGAAATGTAATTTTCAAACGGTAAAGGAAATTATTTCCAGTATTTTAATAATATTTTACTGATTAAATTATTTTATAATATATAAAATGAAAAAGATAGCTCCATAAATTAAAAAAAAAAAGATAAAAAACAATAAAATATTTTAATAATATTTTAGTGAATAATACAAATAAAATAAAAATGAGAATCACATATATACGAAAATTTATAAAAGGATAAGTAATCTAAAGAAAGACCATTAGAATATTCTAATAATAATTTAGCTATTAAGATAAATAAATTGAAAATGAATATAAAAAATATATTAAAATTTAAGAAAAAACAAAAAAAATATTTAAAATAATTTAGCTACTAACATATATAAATTGAAAGGAAAAGACAGAAGAAAAAAATTTAGAAATAATTTAGCTATTAATATAAGTAAAATAAAAATGAGAATGATATATATATATGGAGATTTAAAAAGAATAAGTAATAGTGAAAATATTATATATAGGGAATACGATAAAAGTTGTGACAATTGGCTTAAGTGTTAACTAGTTGTTTAACTAGTTGTTATGTCATTTTATTTGTTTTGAAGAAACTAAAACATTTTATTTTCTTTGAGAAAGATTGTTTGATGACCAAGGATCAATTTTTCTATATTGGAAATAAAATTAGTTACGGAAAAGTGGTTCCACAAAACGAAAAAGACTGATGGTAAAAGTATTCCAAGAACTGAGAAGTAGTTGAACAGTTTTGGAGCGTTACATTTTCCTATGAGGATAAAGGTACATCCCACTAAGCAAAAGGGTTTATGTTCAGTAACTAAGGAAGGAAAAAGGAAGAGAGTGAAGAATTTCATACCAATGGAAACACTCAACATTCCTGAAGATTTCTCGAAAATAGTCTAGACTTGGGGTCTTGATGTCTCTTTAGAAATCTCTGTCAACCTATACTTCTCAGGTGTGGAGCACGGGGGAAGAAGAGAACGTAATCGCCTCTCTTAAGTTTTGGAGGACATCATCAGCAAAGTTTAAAATGAGATAAGTAAGAATATTTATTTATTGTAGATGTAATAGATAGACAACTTTAAAACAAGAAAGATTTGGACCAATTTGTTTTAAGATTTGAAAATGTGTATTGCAGTTAAGAAAGAATAATTGTAAATTGTTTTTATCTTGTATGGGACCTATGTGTGTATTACATTTCGAAAATGTGGCTTATTCTTGAACTTACCCATGTGTATGGATATGTGGAAGCATATTGAAAAATACGCTAAAGATAAATTCTAAAACTATTAGAAAATGCGAGAAAAGATTGAAATAACAAGTTCTGAACTTTTGGGTTGGAGAAAGCTTTTGTTTTTAAAACTGAAGTTATAACTCAGAGTGAATTGTTAGTTCAGGGCCCAGGGTGGAAACCCTAGACCCAAAAACTGATGGTTCCTCCATATCTGGGCTATACATAGACAAAAGCTAAGATGGCCTAGACATCATTCTAAAAATGTAAAGAAATAGACAGAATCTGTTGTTTTTTTTTTCTGAATTGGTCTACTTCTATATTGATACAAAATAAAATTACAGAGAGGCAGAGGCCTCAGGAGGGCCAGCCCAAAGTTGCGGCATTCGCACATTACAATGCTGGTCATTGACTGACAAAACAAGCTGCAAGCTAACCAAGAGAGCTTCAAAAACCATGACCTTGTCTAACTCAAAGAAATAGCTAAATTCTATGACTGAATTGTGAACATACCTTGGCAGATTGACCTTATCAGACCTTACCATATTAACTAGATTCTTACAGACGTTTCCCATTACAGAACCCAAAACTGACATTTTGAAATACCGTAGCCATTGCCAAAAATTAAAGTCATAAGCAGGAATATGGCGCCCACGCAGGGGGAACCGGCATTTTAACAAAATAGTAAACATATGTGCCTGAGAATAGTAAAACAGGAGCACCAAACTGGAATTGAACACCTTCGTGCCATCGAAAAACAAAAACCAAGGAACGCAAACCTGATTAAATTTCATGAGAGGAGGGAGGCTCTTCCTCGACGATAAGACAAGCATAATTTTATGGATCATCTTCTTCAGGAGGAGGGCTATCCTTGCTTGCAGAACCATTGTCATTTGGAGCGCTAGGACCTGCTTGCAGGCCCACATCCTGGGTAGCAATGCCACCAGGCTCAACACTCTGCTTGATATCATTCTGAGAAATGTCATGCTCGTCTTCCTCCTTAGTCTCCGGAGCCACTCCAGGAGTAGCCGTGACATGACCCGAGGAAAATTCCTGGAGTTCAATGGTGACAGTGGCTAAGAGGGAGATATCGCTGAAAGTGCAAGGGAATTGAAGACGAGCATGGTGAGAATGAGCCCTGGAGGAAAGGCGAAAGTTCCCAGCAGAATTAGACTGTCGTCGACCCCATCCATGACCCCTCCTGGAGGCAGGAAAGCGAACTGGGCTGAAATATAAGGAGTAGGACGAAGAATCAGAGGTGGCGGAGGAGGGCCGGCGGTTCACTTGCCCACGGGAGCTGCCTCTCCTGCAACACATTCTCTGGCACAATCTTGGCATGGTATGAAGAGCAGTGGGAGCATAATTGTCAGCAGTATTGTGGAGACAGGGGAGAGTCGAAAGGAATCTTTCTTCAGCCTGCAAAGGATTACTGGTTGAAAAGGAGGATGAATGATTGAGATTGCAGAAGGTGCTATGGGAAACATGGAATCCCGTCATTAAATCTACACAACATCCCAATGCACATCGTTTCCCTGTGTTGGTGCGTGAGCGAAGCTCAGCTGCAGTAAGGGAAAAGCAAGTGCGCAGGGGAGGAGCACAAATGAGTTCACTGTAGGGTGCCATGACTGAAGAAAGAGCAGGCAAACGACGGGGGACGAGCTGCGTTAACGCAGTATTGAAGACATGGGCAGGAGAATTTAAGACAGGCAGCATGCGAGCTTGGATGGCGGTGGTGATAAGCCATGTACCAATCCACCAGATCGCCATCGTACAGTATGCCTCATTACCCACCCGCATCCGAGAGACAGAATCTGTTGTTACTGGAAGATGGAGGAAGAATTATTTTTCAAAACAAAATTAAATTTTTACGATATGCTTAACAAGAAAATTTTGAGAGTAGCATGCATAGTAAATTATAGAAAATATTATTACATCAGAAATATAGACTGCATTAAAACAAGTAACATACAGTGAATATAGTTTACAGTTAGGGAATGATATTGTAATGTGTAGCTCAAAAGGCACAAAATTAATATTTATATTCATATAATGAAAGTAATTAAACAAAGAAATCATATCATCAACTCGTAAGATTCATTAAGCTCAAAGAAACACACTGCTAAACCCCGTAAGGTAAACATGAGACCAAAAAGGGGAAAACTGTAACTTGAGCTGTGTGATAAATCATGTGATAAGAAAACCAGAAATTTATACAAATGTAGAGAATGGTAAATCAACAAGGAAGTCCCATTAAACATTTAAATCAAGTATCTCTATACATAGAGGACAAATTATTAATAGAGATTCGAGTTGGAGCTCAATTAAACTACACTTTGAGATGACCAATGATTCCTAGAAAGCTGAATAGGCAGAAACTTATCCAAAGTGCAACAAGACAAAAGGCTCGATGGCCACATTGCCTTAGTCAAGACTTGGTGAGCATGGTTAGGCTTATCCCTCAGCTCTCGGCCACCAAAGTAGAAGAAAGGAAACAAAATACCTGAAAGGGGTAAGGAAAGGGTATCAGGTAGCCTCGTTGAAAGGCGTTGAGGGCATCGAATAAGAAAATGTTGTGTAACCTCGGCCTTTGGGGTTAGGAAGTATACTTGCACCAAATGCAATAACAAAAGAATGAGTTAGCCTTTAACATATATGGAGCACAGTTATGAAAATAAGAAACCAAGGTATGGACTAGGTTGCGAACCTAACAAAGACCGCATCCGCAAGCTTGGATCAAAACAAATGTGAGAAATAAGGTGAAGGTTAAAATTGTGCTAAAACGATGCAAGTCATAGGCTCAGTGTGTGCCAAACGCGTTAAATGAAAACGGAAACCAATACAACATATACATGTAGAAATGGAGGAGAAGCTACCTAGAAATTAGTTGGAGTGCCTTAGCATTGGCTGAAGCTCCAAACATTTGTAAAAATACATGTTACCATTGTGAGGATAATTTAAACTAAATGAGAAGGCAATATAAACATAGATATTAAACCCAATGCGAAACAGTCCAACATTTGATAGAAAACAACAAGACGATGACGGAAGGACGAAGTGTTGCTTACCAAATAATGGAAGAAGGAATTTTTTCGGATGGAAGTAGGGTGTTTACCCGACAAAACCTCCATGCCGCTAAGGAATTGCAGATAAGGCTCTCAACAAAGAAATGAAAATGAATGAGGGAAAAATAGTTAGGGTTGCAAAGGAAACACCCTAGTCTTTTTCCGCTAACCCTCCACCGTGGCTCCCAAGATGCCAGATTGAATAGAGGATGAGTAGGCACATGGCCTCGATGAGGGTACAAACCCTGAAGGGAAAGAACTGTAGGAGTAAATTCTAGAATATATTCCGGATGATCAGAGGTGTATGATTAACTAGTAAATGTAATTGTCATAACCTGTCCCATAAACCATAAATGATTGGTACAAAACTTAAGTGCACAGCTATCCAAATGATTCACTTTAGAACCTCTACATAGTTTTAAGCGCAATCCTTGTTTAATAAAGTTTATCCATAGTTTTCTGGTATGACATATAAATGTGTGTTTAATAAATTAAATTGAAATACAACATTCTTATGTATGACGGACCATTGTTCCGATTTCTATATATATATATATATGTGTGTGTGTGTGTGTGTGTGTGTGTGTGTGTGTGTGCTCAGAGATATTCGAAAGCTAGAATAAAAAAGTCAAAAAAAAAAAAATGTTGTGATGAATGTTACAAGTGGTATTATCACAGCATTCGCACGTTGGGACCCTAGGGGTCACTTAACATGATAAAGTGTGTGTATACTTATGCATAGAAAATAAATAGTGTTGCAGAATACAATTTGAGAAGGGGACCAACACAAAAAACACCTCAAAATATTGGGGAACCTATATGCCAACCCCAACCGGAAATGAATCCTGAAATGTGGATTCAACTGAGTGTGTATCAACACCAGAAGACTAGTAGACTAATGGAGGGATAGAAACACTAGACCAGTATACTGCTAAGTATTGTGCAGAAATTGCAGGAAGAAATGGTTCGAATGAGAAGTGATAATGAAGGCCTGATGCAAGAGCAAGAAAGGATACTTAAGAGCCTTTCTGAAAAATAGAATTAGGGGGTGTTACAACCCAGTCCCGATACGACATAGAAGAAGAAAATGAACGACAAGACAAGGACCAAACCACTGACATAATGGATATAATTCATTCACAGCGAAGCAACAAGAATATAAACTGCAATGAGGCTAAGTCTGGTAATGTGTTGGATTAGTAGGAAATTAATAAACAAAATGTGGAACTACAAGGTGAGTTCTGGAAGATAAAACCACCTAGGTTTGATGGAGAATTCGAAGAGGTGAAAGAATCTTGGCTGATTAATATGAACAAGTACTTCCAAGTCTATGAGTACAACAGTAACGGTAAAGCCAGATTGACCATCTATCAATTGAGAGAAAATTCCACCCGATGGTGGGAGGAAGTAAAGAATGTTCGAAGCATTGAAGATCAAGATGTGACATGGGATTCTTTCCAGCAATACTTTAAAGACAAATACTCAACAAAACATTTCTATGATGAAAAATCCAGAGAATTCCACGATTTGAATTTGGGTCAAATGACAGTGGATGAGTACATAACCAAGTTCACTTCCCTATTAAGATGTGTTCCTTATCTAAGGGATGAAAAGGCTAAGGTTCAACGGTTCTTAAGTATTTTTCCAACCCACATGAAGGAACGAATTGAATTCGTTAATAAAAGGACCATGGATGAAGCAATTCGGAAGGCAAGAATGTGTTATCAGTAGCCCAAGGAAAAAGGAGAATTGGGAAAATATTGGTAGCTAATAAAAGGATAGAAAAACACTTCAAATTTTAAAAGTGCTAGGAATAGCAACTTTAAGAATTCTGCATGAAATGCAGTGAGCAAACAGTTTGGAAGAAACCACTAATGAACCCAATGGCCTACAGAAGAGAGGCCTATAGATACTTCCAACAAACTTGCGGAAGGACAAGCCCCAAAACCACCTCTGTAGTGTTGGGGGTGTGACGAGGCTCATTACTACAAAAATTTCCCACATCGAGGGAGAAGTGAAACAATTGATAATATGCAATAATTTTCTGTAGTGGGAGATCTAGCCTGAAATATATCTAGAATCAACACAACTTTGGAAAATCGTCAGGAAAATTATCAATCAACGATGATAGAGTTGGAAGGTAAGCTACTCTTGCAACATGTTTCTATTTTGGTTGACCCAGGTCCAATTTTAAGTTATGTAAACCCCAAAATAGTAGAAATATGTAAATTAAAAAGTCAGAAATTAAAAAATCCTTGGCTGGTACAGCTAGCCACAAGTGCAAAAAGAATGGTAAGTGCCAAAATTTGAAACTGTACATTGGAAATCGGAACCAGTAGTTAAACGTGGACCTGAACATATAGCCATTAGGGTCCTATGATGTACTACTAGGCATGGATTAGCTGGAGAAACATTGGACATTGGTGGATTATAAAGAAAATATCACATATTATAGGATGCAAGATGGAACTCGCAAAGAGATTCAGGGAATCAAGAAACCACTACAGCTGTGTCTTATTACAACATCCCAAACTAATAAATGTATGAGGAAGGGATGTCAGATTTATGCCATCCAAATGGGTTATGCCAATTCCAAGGAGAAGACTCCTATGATGGAGAACATACCAATGGTAAAAGACTTCATGGATGTATTTCTTGAAGATGTATTAAGATTGCCTCTAAGAAGAGATATTGATTTCATCATTGAGTTAATGCTAGCAGCATCACCAGTTTCAAGGGCCCCATAGCGAATGAGTATTCCGGAGCTAACTGAATTAAAAATGCAATTGCAGGAGCTATTGGAAAAAGGGTACATTCGATCGAGCGTGTCCCCTTGGGGAGAACCAGTGTTTTTTGTAAAGAAGAAGGATGGAACCATGCGAATGTGCATGGATTATAGATAGCTCAATAAACTGACAGTAAAAAATAAATATCCTGTACCTCGGATTGATGACCTGTTTGATCAGGTGAAGGGGGCCAGAGTATTTTCAAAAATAGATTTAAGGTCTGGGTATCACTAGATCCAGATAAAGGATGAGGATATCTACAAGACTGGATTTTGCACCAAATACGTGCATTATGATTTTGTGGTACTACCCTTCAGTCTAACTAATGCACGAGCAACATTTATGAGGATGATGCATGGTATATTTCACCCCTTCTTGGAAAATTGATTGCTAATATTTATCGACAATATTTTAATTTATTCAAAGAATCAGGAAAAGCACAAGGAGAACTTAAGAATAGTGTTGGCTATGTTAATAAAACATGAATTGTACGCCAATTTCAACAAATGTGATTTCTTCAAGGAATAAATCCAATATCTAGGCCATGTTATTTTAGCTGAGCGAATAGTGGTTGATCTAGAGAAAATTAGGATGATTATGGAATTGGAAAATGTCATAAAATGTAGCAGATATCTGAACCTTTATGGGATTGGCTGGGTGTTATAGACGATTCATTGAGGGGTTATCCAAAATTTCTTTCTCAATCACCTCCTTGTAGAGGAAGGGAAAAATATTTAAGTGGACTAATGAATGGTAGATCAGTTTTGAAAGATTAAAACTTTTTTTGACCACTGCCCTAGTGTTGACGGTAGCCGGCCCCAACAAAGAGTTTGAGGTTTGTACAAATTCCTGTAAAGAAGGGGTTGGGGCAATTTTATCACAAGAAGGAAAAGTGGTTGCCTATGAATCTAGAAATTTAAAATATCATGAACAAATATATTCATCCTATGACCTGGAGCTAACAGCGGAAGCGCATGCACTCTGGGTGTGGAGGAAATACTTAATGGGAAAGAGGTTTGTGTTAAATATTGACCACAATAGCCTAACCAGATACTTTAATCAAGATGATATAAATTCTCATCACGCAAGATGGAATGCTTTCCTAAGTGAATTTGACATTGATATTCAACATGTAAAGGATAAATAAAATCATGTGGCAGATGCTTTAAGCAGAAAACTGCATTATGTTTATGAAATTTCCTATAACCAACTTGAATATAAATTTCTAGATCAAGTAAAAGAGGAAGCCCAGAAGGATCTTGAATACCAATTTTTATGGTAGCAAATGGAGGAGGCCAGTAATAAAGAAAAACCTTTTGACTACAAAGTTAGCAAAGATTAGTTGTTAACCTTTAAGGAAAAGATATATTCCAAATTGAATGGATTTGAAGGAGTTGATCATGAATGAATATCACTGTTGTTAGGTCCCCGTAATTTGTTAGATTTGTGAGAACAAATAAACAGGGGTAAAATCAAACCAGTCTTTGGAGTCTTAATACCTCGCCTTTTTGGACTCAGAGAGGCTTCTCTCTATTCTATGCAAATCATGTGAACTTGTTTACTTTTAGTGTTTGATTTTAGGCTAGTTATTAAGTTTAGGGTTTGTTTATTTGTTTTGGTTGGGTAGCTGATAAAGTAGAATAGATGGAGTGAGCAAATATTCAAGTCATTGGGCTATGGAGTCAATAAAAAGTATTTTAAAGTTCAACAATGAATCACGATGCATCACAGGGAAAATCTAACATGGTCAAATGGATCTTCAAGATTTGTGTGAGATGAAATGAACATCAAATTTGTGAACGAAGTAGGCTAAAGGGCAGTTAAGAATCCTTTTTCAAATACTTTAACAAGAAGGGCCTTAAACACTATTTATCATAAAGAAGTAATCATAAGACAAGGCAAACCAATAACTTTTTGATTAAACTCAAGTGAATAATCATTTAAGACAAACAATCCAATGAAATATAGAAGGCAAGAAAATTATTTAACTTCTAGTGATTTCATCTTCAAGGTTAGAAAAAATTTAAGATAGACATATCACACATATCAAAGAAGAGGGAACTCTTAAACATCATTTATCATAGCCATAAATACCTCCAAATAAACCTTTCAAGAATCGACAAAGGGTATGATCGAAACATAGCCTCTTTGGCAAAGCCTAATTAGTGATACTCCTAAGAAAGATCTCAAGAACAATGTTTTAGTGACATCAAAACAAGCAGGGCTAACCATAAAACATCATTGATATCTACTTTATTGAATCATTCATAAGATAAACAAGCTTGGGTGGGTCTACAGAGAAACTAAGAATTCTCTAAACTGACCTAGCAGAGGAAAACATAAAGGTAGTAAAGAACAAACAGAGCTAAGGTGCCTTTGAAAAACATTTCTTAGTCTAAAACCTTTGTCCTGATTTTCAGGGTTCAGAATCTCCACAGTGAACATTTTTGTGTCAACGTTTTGAGTCTAGAACAAGACCCATCATCAGGACAAATGATGTAAAAAGCAGAGAGGAGAAAGATATTATAAATACCAATCAGGAGTGCAGGATAAAGGCCGACCAACCCAATAGTCAAATGATATTTTCATGTCAAATACAAAAATTAAATTTAAAAGATTTCTAAATTAAAGGAGGGTTACTAAAAAGAAGAATGTCTTTAAATAAAAACAAAAACAAGGGAAATAAATGAATCTAAATAAAGACAACTAAAGGGGTTAAAACGTTGTACCTAAAATTAAAGATAAGGTTTCAATTTTATATTATTATTAAAGCAACATAATAATATAAAACCAAGAATTATAAAAAATGGGGGAAATAAAAGAAGAAACCCTAACAAGGAGACATAAAAAGGTTACTAAAATAACAATAGGAGTGAAGGACGGGGCCTAAAGGATGCAAAAATGCTAATCACCGCTATCTATAAAAAGGAAAAAGCATTTTAAAGAAAGAAAAAAAAAAGCATTAATGTCAATTTTGTTTTAATAAATCCTTAGGAATAGTAAATATAGCTATAACTAAAGGTATTTATTAATTTAAGGTGGTCAACATATCCTCTCATCAACTTAATAACATAGAAACCGAGGTTCTAGAAAAAGGGTTAAATTTTGCCTTGGCCCCACATCGAATTCCCAATGAAGAGATAGTGTGCAGTATTGAAGATGGTATCAAGAACTTTGAAGACAATGAAAAAGATCGAATAAGAGAAGAATTTTCCTTTATTCTCAATAAAGAAAAACCCCCCAAAAGAAATTTAAATAGAGAACAACTGAAGGCCATTAAAAACCTCAGGCAGAATGTCAACATTGTGATTCTTAAAGCTGATAAAGGAGGGGCGATGGTGGTTGGACAAGGAAGATTATATTAGTAAGATGAAGGACCACCTATACAACAGTGGTAGTTATAATAAACTCGTAGAAAACCCTATTTCTAAAGTCGTTAGAATGGTTAAAAGAGCCTTTAAGAATCCAACCTGGATGATAAACTAAAAAAGCGCCTCTCCCCTGATAGTGAAATCACCCCTCGTATATACAGAGCGCCAAAGATTCACAAAGCTGGTGCCCCCCTGAGACCCATAGTCAACACTATCGGGGCTCCAACTTACGAATTAGCGAAATATGTTGCTAATACTTTAGCACCTCTAGTGGGAAATATTAGCTCATACATAAAATACTCAAAACATTATGTGGATTTCATTAAGAACACTAATCTGGAACTAGGCGACAAAATAGTAAGTTTCGATGTGGTCCATCTCTTTAAAAAGATACCCTTGGATGAAGCCGTGGAAGTAGTTAAGGAAGTTGCGGATCCTGAGACTGCTAGGTTAGCATAAATCTATTTACGCTCAACCTTCTTCATATTCTAAGGAGAGATATTTGAACAAACAACAGGGGTAGCCATGGGGTCTCCACTATCCCCCATAGTGGCAAATATCTTTATGGAAAATTTTGAAAAAAGGGCCTTGGACTCATACCCTCTTAAGCCTAAATTTTGGATTAGATTTGTGGATGATACCAGTGTTCACTGGCCTCATGGAGATGATGAGCTTAAAATTTTCCATAACCACCTCAACATCTTATCCAAGGATATACAATTCACCATGGAAGATGAAGATAATAACTGTATTCCATTCTTGTACATTCTTCTCATCAGGAATAAAGATGGTTCCATTGGACATAAATTATTTAGAAAAAAGGCACACTGAGATAATTATCTCCATGCCAACTCACACCATCATCCAGCTCAAAAGATGGGGGTTCTCGTGACTCTTTTCACACGAGCCTTCAGAATTTCTGATAAAAATCACTTGGAAGAAGAAATTGCTTACTTAAGAAAGGCATTCACTAATATGGGATACAAAAATAGGGACATCATAAAAGCCATACAAAAAGCCAGATCCGGTAACAAAAGAAATCCTCGTGATGAAAACCTTAAGTCTAAAGCCTACCTCCCTTACATCCAAGGGGTCACCGACAAACTAGCCAAATTCCTAACTAAAAATAACATTGATACCTCGTTTAAGCCCCTAATGACTATCAAGAAAAGAATGAAATATGTCAAGGACAAACCAGATCCACTCCAGCATAAAAGTGTTTACCGTATAAATTGCTCATGCGGTAAATGCTACATTGGAGAAACATGAAGATATTTCAAGATTAGGCTCAAATAACATCGGGCCGACATCGGAATTGGGAGAACCAAATCCTCGGCTCTGGCTGATCACTCAAATAAAACCCTCCACCATATCTGCCTGGAGGATGCTAAATTTATAGCCAATGAAAATCACTATTACAAAAGGAAGATGCGAGAGGCTCTTGAGATCATCAAACATCCGGAAAACCTCAATAGGGATGGAGGTTTAGAAGTCAGCAGAAATTGGGTCCCCTTATTTTCCCACTCTTAAATCTTATAATCTCCTTTTATCCTCTTCCTCCTTCCCCCTCCACAGCGGTTCGCTGTCCTCCCCTTCCTTTGAACTTAGAGTGAACTTTTTTTACTCTATCACTTCCTATATAACACTCCTTACTATCCCCTTTATATTGTCCGCTTGACCTTTCCTCTCCTTACACACTCCTTCTCTTACCATGTCTTCATTACCTTTTAAACCCTGGGGGATTTCCTCATAAACCTTTAAATTTTGTGTTCTTATCTAGATTTTTTCATAACTACCAAACTTTGAATGGTTAGGCCTTTCCCTCCTGCTCTTCATATTTTATTATATATATTTTTTACCCTTTAGTCCGCATCTATAATCATCACCTTTCATTTGAGACCTCTTAATCCTTCCCCCTTCTCATAAGGTATTATTATACTCAATTCATTAACATCAATCTTAAAATAATAAAATACCTTTAGTAATAGCTATATTTAACTATTCCTTAGGTTTATTAAAATAAAATCAATACCTTATTATAATTCCTTCTTTCTATGTCCCCCCCCCCACTTTTTTAATGTTAACTTTAATAAACCATTTTTGCTGCTTTTGGACCCCTTCCTTCACTTGAGTTGTTTTTCAATTCCCTATTTACGTCACCTGCTAGAGTTTCATCTTATATTCACCTCCATTATAATAAAATATTGGTTTTAGATTAATTTTTGGCTTTATATTAATTTACTTATTACATTAATATCAATATTAAATTAATAAATACCTTTAGTTATAGCTATATTTACTATTCCTAAGGATTTATTAGAACAAAATTGACATTAATGCTTTTTTTGGTTTCTTTCTTTAAAATGCTTTTTTCCTTTTTATAGATAGCGGTGATTTGCATTTTTGCATCCTTTAGGCCCTGTCCTTCACTCTTATTGTTATTTTAGTAACCTTTTTAAGTCTCCTTGTTAGGGTTTCTTCCTTTATTTCCCCCCTTTTTTATAATTCTTGGTTTTATATTATTATGTTGCTTTAATAATAATATAAAATTGAAACCTTATCTTTAATTTTAGGTATAGCTTTTTAACCCCTTTAGTTTTCTTTATTTAGATTCATTTATTTCCCTTTTTTTTGTTTTTATTTAAAGACATTCTGCTTTTTAGTAACCCTTCTTTAATTTAGAAAGCTTTTAAATTTAATTTTTGTATTTAACATGAAAATATCATTTGACTGTTGGGTTGGTCGGCCTTTATCCTGCACTCCTGATTGGTATTTATAATATCTTTCTCCTCTCTCTTTTTTACATCATTTTTCCTGATGGTGGGTCTTGTTCTAGACCCGAAACGTGGACATAAAAATGTTCACTGTGGAGATTCTGAACCCTGAAAATCAAAACTCTCACCACAGAAGTCTAAAATCTAAAACCTTTGTCCTACTGCAATATAGAAGGATGTAACAAAATGATACAGAAGAGAACAAGAGCTTAATAGAATCATATCACCATTAACCATGCTCAGGGATCCTGCAAGTAAGCCTTCTCCATCATCAAACGAAACAAGCCATCCACAAATTCCACAACACCAATTTCTCTTCAATCTCCAAAAAAACTATGTATTTATCCCAAGAGTCATCAAATGACAACATTTTACAATAAGGTCCTCATGCTATTTTTATATAGCAAAGGAGGGAAAAAACCCTAACTAGGGTTTGAAAATGTCAAAAACACCCATAAATGTCATTTATGTCTAAGAGACAATGCAAGGCCCAAGACACAAAATATCTCATGAAATATATGAAAAATTAACTCTTAGCGCCTAAATTTGGAGTGATTTTCTCCAAAAAACACTAAAATATCATTTTTCCATAAATGAGTGTCTTTTGTTGACTTTTGCACGTTAAAGGACGTGAAAGTCAACAAAATACACGAAATTTGAGTCTACTCGCAGCCAAGTTTTGATGACCTTCTCGATGTCGGAAGTTTCTCCATGATGGCTCGTTGGAAATACTGTCAAGTCTACTTTCCAAAATGGCCCTTGGCTTTCTAATTGGGCTCCATTTACCTGTCCAAAAACGGAATCTCCAAAGGCTGCTCTAGGCGTAGCGCCAGTCATGAAAATGAGGTAGAAAGGTGAAAAATGAGGTGTTGTTTAGTCTTTTGATGGACCAAAAATGCTCCAAATGCTCTCAAATTTTGTGAGCATGTTGTACTTGAGCCAAGGATTCAAAAAATGTAATTTTTTCCTCCTGAGGATGTCTGAGATGAAAGTGTAGTGCCAAGGGTGTTGCTCCTTCAGCCCTTAAAATTAGCAGAAAACTAAAAATTCTCAAAAGGTTCCCAAAATTGGTAGACATCTTCCTTATCGTGTTTGAGAGGTCTGTACAGAAGATTGAGCAAAAATTCCAAGGTTTTCTTGGTCTTTTGCGTCCTTGAGTGATTTTATTTCTGTAAGGGCTCCTTTGAGCTTTTCCCTTGCAATTTGATTTTGTAATGCATAGTGCTTGGTCATCTTCCTTTGGAGGTCAAGATCTCTATTTTCCTTTTCCAATTTGGCCTCCAAGTGTGTGTTTTCTCTTTCTATCCAAGGCTCCCAATCATATTCTATCTCCATGGCAAATAGGTCACTTAGAGGGATTTTCTCTGCCAAGGCGGACTCTTGCTCTCTTTGTATTGCCAAGGCATTCTTTAAACCCATGGTTCTTGGTCTTCTTCCGGATTGTCCTTCTTCATCTTCACTTTCCTCATAGGTGCCCATGAATTCCTCTAGCTTTACCTATTCCCTTTGAGATTCTTTCCAGACTTTGATTTCTCTAGCCTCATAAATGGCATTTTGTGCCCCTAGTTGTATGTTCTCCATATCAAGGACATTATTCACACTCTTGGCCCTATCTAGATTTTCTTGGAGGTCTTCAATTTGGTAATTTTTGTTCTGGAGGAGCAAGTCTGAGATCCTTGCTTCATTTTCCTCGTCACTATCAATATGAATGATTTCAAATGCTTTCTCAATCTCATGTTGAACTTCTTCTTCTTTGATCTTTTTTTTGCCTTTGTCAAGCTTCCTAGTTGAGGTTGATGTCATGGTCCCTTGCCTTTTAGAGGCAACAAACACATTCCTCTTTCCTATTTGATATATCAATGGAAGATGTTTGATTGTGATCATTTTGGTGTCTTGATAAAGGTTTCCATAATTTGTTTCCATGTCTTCCTTTTCATTACCTTGACTGTTGCTTACCTCATAGTCTTCAACATCAACCTCATTGTTGGCCTCTTCACTGATTTCTTCACTATCCTTTGTACTTCCTTCACCTTGTTCATCATTACTGCTAGGAATCTCAAGGTTGTGCTCTTTACTGCTCTCATCAAATTCTTCATTTTCTTCACTTTTTTCATGACTGTCAAGTCTGTCATGATTGTCTTCTTTGATATTTTGATCCTTGGTGTCACTACTGTCATTTTCCTTGCTATCCTTTCCCTTAATGATGCTTGCTTCATTTGTGCCTACCCTGTCTTTAGCCTCTTCATTTTATTCATTGTTATCATCTTTATTTTGTTGAAATCTTAGTTAAACTGGGGGGGGTGAATCAATTTAACACACTCATGGAATTTTAAAAAATTTTCATTAAAACTTATTCCTACCTTCATTTCATGTTCAACTTAATGTGTGATTAATCTTAGAATGTGAGCAGAAAGTATTAATATAATGTAAAAATAGACTTAATATGAGAGCAGCAAGTATTAAGCGGATGAGATAAACCATATCAACACATAAACATCATGCACAGAGACACCAGATATAAGTGGAAACCCATAAAGGGGGAAAACCACATCTTATTATTGCTGTGATGCAAAGACAAGCTCCAACTCCCTCTCACCACTGATTTTCTGTAGGCATCAACCTACAGGAGGCTCCTACCTCAATTCTGCAAGCTACAACTTGCAAGGAAGCTCCAACTCCCATCAATTTTCTGCAGGCACCAACCTACAGGAGGCTCTAACCTTAGTCAGCTACAACTGACATGTATCAAGCTACAACTTGATATGGAAGCACCAACTCCCATCTATTTTCTGCAGGCACCAACCTACGGGAGACTCCAACCTTAGTCAGCTACAACTAACATCTATCAAGCTACAACTTGATAGGGAATCTCCAACTTCCTAACTCTTTCAAAAGAAAAAAACTTTCTGATTTACCTTGGATATCAGCTCTGTTCTATACCATCTGCTCTGTTGTTCATCAATTCTCATATCTACCCTGTATCATCTCTACATCTTCTCAGATTCTCTATCAGCTTCTCCTTCTTCTCTGCTCAGCTCCTCCTTCTTCTCTCCTCAGCTCCTCTTTCTTCTCGCTCATCTCCTCCTTCTCTCGCTCACCTTCCTCTTTCTTCTCTACCTCACTCGCTTCATTTCCTCGCATTCCTTCACTCACTCTCTAACCTCTCTTATGCATATCAATGTGATATCGTTTATATAAATTCTCTTGCGTAGCTATTAGCATTCCTCAAAGAATTTGAAATGGACAGCCATGCCTCTTTGCCTTCTTCCTTCTCATTTCTTTTACCCGCTCATCTTAAAAAATATAACAATATGCATTAATTTTAATATTACAAAGGAGTTTTGTTTTCCTACCTGGGAGACTTTCTCCAATGCATCACAAACAATATAAAATCAATTACAACATTTACATTCACATTTTTAGTTACATAAAGACGATTTTACTTATCCCATTTTCTTCGGCTTTTGGCTTTGGTCGCTTTGTCTTTCTCTACTTTCGTAAGGCAATTGTTCGCTTCTTCACACTCGTCCTCTCGCATATTTTCCAATTTTATATGCTTGTACACCTATCAAATTCATTCCTGTGCATATTGATTTTCACCGTGATTGTGTGTCTTCTGTATATATATAGTTGCATTACAATATATATAACTGATGACTTTAAATATGGGAAAACTCCAATGCTTTGGTTTCCTTTACTGGCAGTTTAAATAACTGCATGCGGAGGCTTTCATATCACCATGGTTATAAACCCAATATATGCTCTCTATGCAAGGTTCTCTCCTTCTATTATTCCAAGAAATTAATTTTCATTCTCGTCATTATTATTTTGATATTCGAACCTTAGAAACAGTAACCCAATGGTTAATCAATCATTTAATCATTCAATATGTGTTCACGGCTTTCACACATCGGGCCTCAAGCTTTAACACATATTGTGTCCTCAACTCACTTTCTATGAGACGCCACAACAAATCTTCTAATTTAGAATTATCTCGCAAGAGCTTTTTATATATAACGCAATTTCAACTCTCATCATAATTATACAGAGTTTTATCATACAAACTGTCGCGTTATTTAACTCTGATACCTCTTGGCAATGTAACAATAATGAATCATTTTAATACATATAATGCCCTTTCAGGCCCACTTGCCGAGTTTGCATTATTCTCCGATGTGTTGTATCATCCCTTGAATTCTTCCAATTGAGATTAATCGTAATTGCGACTTTTAGTTGTGAGTTCCGATGCTCCGATGATTCACTTTTCATTGATTTACGATTCTCCAATGTTCCGATGTTCCGATGCTCTGATTCTGATGATTCATTGTTATGCAGGAACTCAAACATATATCAATCAGGGTTTATAAGCCCATCAGGTCTGCAATTTCCATAGAGACTGTTATTAACATGTTCCACTGGTATGCATTTCTCCGATGCGATTCATGAGGGTCCCACTCTTCTGTCCATTTGATTTACACATACAGAATAAATTCGGGCTTAACCTCTGATAAAATAACATTTTATTGAATTTCGGCAGCTTTGGCTGTGTGAGGAAGTCATTTTTCATACCACCCGCTCAAGGAAAATTTCAAGAACCCCTATAAATTTATATGTATAATAAATGGGTGAATTCCCATGATACATAGGAAAAATGGAAGGTGATTTTATTAATAATATAATATGTATATATAATTTTTTGGCGAATCTCTCACGAGATTATATTATCTTGTAAAAACATGGCGAATCACCAGTACAAATGGCGAATCACTACTACAAAATGGTGAATCGTTGTCTAGTGGAGTTCGGGTTGTTGGTTCCAATGAAGATATGGTAGTTGAACCAGGAGTAGAAGGAAGAGAACCATCGAGACCAAGCATGGCACATCGTGACTCATGAGGGAAGTAGTTCTCGTGCAGTTTGGAAAACGCGTTCTTCTAGTTCTGCTAAGCATAGTGTTGTTGCTCATGCTACTACTAGCACTGATATTGAGGTTGGAGAGGAGTTTCAACAAATTGGGATCTTTGCAAATCATTTTGTTTCAACAATCCTCCAACACAAAGGCACATGCCTCTGCTGATTTCTTCAATGAGCAGAACAAGTCTAACAAAAATTAAAACGCCAATAACTAATAAACAGAGTCAATACGAAAATCCCAACACACCTCCAAACCGATAGTTGTGCCTCACTGTCTGCTACGCACATCCAAACCGACTCAGCTCATGGAAAAATTTGCTCGTGGGAATGGATCGGGGAATTCGAGGGGCCGGTATCATGAATTCATGAAGCTCAACTCATCCCTCCACAGTCCAATGCAACAATGGAGGTCGGCTCTCCTCCACACATATAATCACCAATAGGCACCAGTAGTTACACAACTATTACACAATCCAGGCCTCTCACAACAGTGGCCTCTCACAAGTTTGACCAGTGACAGTGCTTGACTAAAAACTTTAAAAATAAAAGTTTGACCAGACAAAGTAGTATTCAATTTTTTATCTTGTAAATAAAGAATTCAACATCCCAATATATAAAAATACCATCAAACGAACATTATTCACTCCACTCATAAAACAGTTCAGGATAAGAGAAAGTGTAACTTCTCATTCCATTCATAACACAACTCATGATAAGAGAAAGTGCAACTTCCCATAATGGTAAAAAAAAAGGAGGAACTTTAATAATGATAAAACAATTCCAAAGTGTGGGGTATCCCACTTTTTATTCACACACCAAACAACCTATCAACAACTTACTTGCACTTGTCCTTGCCAGAAATCAGGAAATTTATTTTACATCAGAAATTAACGAAAAAAACTGCATATGGTAGAGAGCCTTAGTCACTGGCTAAAATTTTAATGTTGGTCATTATGGAAATTGACTTATTGCCAACTATCCAAACCTTGAAGTGAAAATTACATTACAGTATGTACAAAAATGGATATAGTTTGAACATGTAAACTCCCCAAGTTTTCTTGTGCCCCTCATTCATCGTTGTTGTTAAGCTGTAACATGGGAAACCCCCCCTTCCCTTACAGTTCGCTGCTTAGGGTTCCACAGTTTCCATATCCAACCATCAATCCAATCAACTTCTTATTATTCAGATGTTGTTGGTAGACCGTTGGTTTTTCAAATCTGTTACCAAATTATGAAATAAATCAAATAAATAATGAATTCATGATTATCTTTGGAAAGTATCTATGTATGATTAATTTCATTGTGACATAATAGCTAAAGAAAAAATATAATTAGGTAAGCAACCCAATTTAAAACTTGAAGATACATAATCTTCAATGATTTCAATAACTGAACAATAATTAATTGCTCTGTACCTGTTAGGGAACGGTATGAGGTGTGGCAAACCAAGCACGTTTGAAGTCAAATGTAATCTTCAGAATTTTATAATATAATACAACTCTCGCTTACTTACAAAAGAAAAAAAAAGTATATTATAATTTCACTATCAAATATCAAATATCAAAAGTATGAATTATTTCTTTCATACGCCCCCTTCATGGATTCTAAATCTTTGAGTTGTTTACATATTTAGTCTTTTACACACATTTGTTTTCCAAGAAAAAACTGTGTTTTCTATTTCAAGTGTGAAAGAAAAATATGCATGGAAAAGTCTGCGCTTTCATACAAAACTACTAGTCTAAATACATTGAAACTTAACCATTGGATTTACCCCAAATACATACCACATCCATCTTCTGCAATTGGTATACACTATACATGACAACAAGAGTTACAAGTCAATTAGAGCACTTCCCATTGTTCTTCTAAGTCAATAGAGGATTTTATATCTCATTGGGAAGCTTGCTTCCCCCTTGAACTCCTTGAACAAGAGCAAACCTTTCTGTTGTGCCATAACTTTTTTTGATAGTCCATTGGCTGATTTGTTACATTCTCTATACAGATGTTGCAACGGACCAAAGAGTGAACCCTGTCTCTCTAATTCTGTGAAGCAAAGGAGACAACACTAAATTAGTGATTTGTCACTTCTCATTAAACCAATGCAATTTTCAACTTTGAAACTCCTGGTAGTTGCAAAGATCTGATTTGACACTTCTCAATAAACCAATGCCATTTTCAACTTTGAAACTCCTAGTACCTACAAATATTTGATATCATTTTCTAAAGCAAACTAAGACTTCAAAAAAATCTACAAGGAAAATAGTTCTATCCTCTTATTTGAACCCTTGATCAGCTCCAAACTTTAAGGTAGAGTAATGGGTGAGATAAAAACAAAACAACACCATATCCGCATCTTCTGGAATACCTTGCTCCATCAAAAACCCTTGCTTCATTATGATTTATCTTAAAATCCTTTGGCTTTTTATCTCTACAACTTTCTTTATAGAAAATTCTAATTATATGCGCTGCCAGATTCTCTATCTTATTCCAACCGTCCACTTATTCTGCCAGATCCTCAAAAGTCCACTTGTTCCAACCATCCATAACCCCCACATAATATAGCTAAGAAGAGCTCAAAATTGAGTGTGTGCAAACCATGTCTCAAGACCCTGAAGTAGGGACCCAGAATTAAATTGTCCTCGGCAATTTAAAGATTGGAGAACATATTTCCATACAGAAATAACATATGAACACGTAATAAAGAGGTGATCCACAAATTTACCTTAACATTTGCAGAAAATACAACGATTTGGTCCCTGCCAATAGCACTTTTGTCCATTGTCACAGGTCAGAATTCTGTTTGATAGAGATAACGAGGAGAAGGTTCTAATTTAAGAAATCTTCCAGATGCTTACCTACCATCAATGTCTTTCTCGCAGCAAATCCATGTAGGATAAAGCCTCAAAACCTAACTTTTATGTAAGGATACTTGTGGCCTTATTCCAAAAACATGCTATTTCATCCCCTGAATTTGTAAAGAAATAAAATTGTGACATAGTAATGAGCTGTAGGGAGTATATTCAACAAGAAAAGCTCCTTGTAAGTTCAGATATTCTGCTACTAACCAATTTTTTTCCCATATTCCAGGACCACCTTGAATCCCATCATTAGCCAACACTGACGCTTGATTTGATTTGATATCGATGCTTCTGCTTAGATAATAGGTTTGATCATAGTGGCTAAAGGGCGAGAAAGTTAAGAGTTTTCATTTACAAAAAAATTGTGCAGATTGTTGCTTTAAATCACTAGATAAAAATCGGTTGAGATCTTCTTTACTGCCACATTATTTTGAATTCTAGATCATGTTGATTTTTGTTGTGTATCATGGCCACCTCCACCTGAAGACATTGTGAATTACTTTATTTTTAATTTCAGATTTATTTGAGCTTAAATTTGATGCATTGACATGAACAGAACAGGCATACTGCTTGAGACCACTAAAGATTCAATGCAAGAAAGGCTATGCACACCCGAATGCTTCAACGAACTTAAGTTGGCTAGTGATCATGAGGAATTAATTGCCGAGTAAAGAATGGTGGGGCATACCTCCTGGAGTCTCCTCTGCATTGATTTTTTGGCTGAGTGACTAAGCTTTAATGGTGGTGCACTCTTTGAGAAACATTTCAAATCTCAAATATCGTGTGTCTTATATGGTTTGACCTACTATGGACGACATATTCACCTAGCTAGCTCAAGAAAAATGAGATCCTTCACACCAGATTGTATTTGTTCATCTCAGGTAATTGTTCATCCAGATCTTGCCCCATGAATGTTTCCCTGATAAAATGTGAGGGTTTAATAATGGAACCAATAGCTACCAAGATAGATTATCACCAATTCTGAGACTGAAAGGGACTTGAATAAAATGGGAATGTATTTTGATTAAATAGTTCCAAATATAAATATTTCTTGGAGTTGAGAATCAATAGTAAATTTAACTATTTTCGCACTACAGAAACAAGTGAAGCCAGGAAATAGAGTTGGATAGCTAGAACCAAATCCAGAGCCAAAGGGCAGAGTTGAGGTCCATGTTCCAAAGATGCTGATAGAAGACACATTGATCCAAAGTTTGGTTTCCTGAAGCTTTGGTTTCCAAACATGCTCGGTTTGCCACACCTGATACGGTATTGGGATTACTATACCAATAGATTAGATCCTCTCCAAGGGATTACTATACCATATTTGTACATTCTAGAATAGAGTCTATTTGGTATGCATATCTCTCACCCTCACCTTTAAGATATGCAATGGTAGATCCTGAGCTTTTGTATGTGATACCAGGTCCCACAATCAGAGATGCGTTGATTGTCACCATATTCAACCCTTTGTCCATGGTCAGCGGCCATGCAACCCTCTCTGACAGTGTCTTGGCTAATGCGTACCATAACTGTGAACAAGAAATATTGCATAATTAGAAAAGGAATACCACAGATACCCTAACATTGGCTATCTATTTTTGCACTTGTTTCCCTTTCTTCTATCAACTATGTTGCATATTTTGAAGCATACTACAACCATAAAACAACACCTTATGAACAGATTGATGAGTAGCAATTTAGCCCTTGAAGACTGCTTTTCTACAACACATTTCCAGCGAACACATAAGGATCAAATGCATACATTAGGCCCTTTTCATCTCAAGTACACACCTTAAAGATGAATGTATCAAATTATTTCTTCATCTACTAATTGGTAGAAAATGGTATATAAAAAAATTCTACCGTATGACCTGCTTCAAATTAGTTTTTTGTGACATACAAGTTCTCTCATTTATCCAAATGCCTTATGGCTCCATTAGCCCATAACTGATAGGCACCAATTTCCTTCCTTCTCATTCATTCCTTGCTTTTGTGTATTTTTGTTTCTTCATCCTATTTCATACACTACAACCACCACTCATCTTATTAAATCACCTTGTGCCCCCATTCTATAGCCTAGCAATCCTACCTTTTAGGGATGCCCCCTTGAGTTGAAGAAGAGCCAACCAAAAGAGAAAGGAAAAGCTACTCAAAGTGAGTAGGTAATATTCTTGCATTGTAAAAAAACTAACACCATCGTGATTGAGACTTTATACTTTTTGCGGGTGCTAGGTTTCGTTGTAACAACAGGGAATCACAGTGTAGATGAAAGAACAGATCTTAAGCCAATTTTACATTTCAAAATGTAAATAATTACAAAAACAAGATATAATCAAGAAATGTAAAAATCATTACCAATAACAAGGCATATATAAGTAGCAGTAAATGTGTTCAATGCAAGTTTACATACCAATTCAACTCTAGGCAATAAATACATCCCAAAATATTAAAAATATAAGGTGATAATCACTAGTGTAAGTAGGGTAGCAGAAAATTACATATACAAATTCAAAGCTCCCTCAAAACAACTAAGGAATCACACTAAAGAAGGAAATGTGCGATAATGTAAACTTACCAGAACTTTCCAAAAACCGGAACACAAATTTATTAACCAATGAATTTTTCATCAATGACTCCGATATGATGCTGAGTAACAACATTAGTATCTCATAACATTAGGCAGTTGCAGATCCACTCCATCCACTAGCTTCCACAATATCATTTAGAAAATAGAATGTATTGCTGAATAAAGGTATAAAAAAGCTGAATGTTTGGAGTCATGGAAAAATAAACTTAATTTTCTTCAAAATTTGGAAAATTAGACTAACAATAGTGGAATGAATAAATGGTGAAATTGCAATGCCTTGTATGAGGTCATTGACTTAATGTTGCTGCATGATCAACTTCATCTAGAAGTTATTCAATTTATGCATGAAGAAGTTCACTCAGCATGTTATCGACTGTCAAGTGATTCAAAACCACCAATAACCAGGAAAAAACTAAAAAGGTTCACCCTAGAAGTAATTTCTTCAGTGTCAAGATTCAGTATGCAAGTGCACATAAGCAACGGACGGATGTTTGTCACAGCAAAGAAAACAAGAATGTAATTATTGTGGATTAAGAGGGTAGCTTACTAGTCATGCTGAAAGAATTATCATACCCCAACTAAAAAATAGTTTTAAGCCATAACCAGCAGCACAGATGCTCAAGAAAAATCGTTAATAGTTGAATTTCATGGTTCCATGGTCTGTTCATCACATTCTAAATACCATCTATAGATTTTAGCGGGTATCAAACTCTCAATACTTCAAGCAAAACTATCATACGGGCATTTTTCAAAGGAACCTCATATGAATACTCAAAATGGGTTAACTGAAATGTAGGTTAGTGACTACAAGAAGGCCATACTAGGAAACATGGTAATGAAGATACATAAGTGTTTTAAGCATACTTACAGAGATTAAACTTTTAGCTCCTGTATTAACTCGTAATATTATTAAAGTTGAGAAACTTGACCACAACTAGCAGAAGATGATGTTATTTAACATAGGACGACTAGCAATTCTAATACAAGTGTTTTCTTGATCACTAAATCTAAAGCATTGCCGATACTACATAAAGGTTACTTAATAATAGAGAAAGTATACTTACCTTAAATAATAGATACTGCAAGTGGATTGAATTTCTCAGTCCAAACAAAACCATGCAAAAAAATAGGAAACAAGATATGTACAACGAAAAGCACTTTATGAAAGAGACATATTTCCATAATTTGGCCACATATACAAGGAATGCATGCAAGAAATATAACATGAGCAAGAAAGGCATCAACAAGAGGGAAAAAAAAATACTTAGATTGTCTCAATGTGTACTTCCAGGAAGATTATATGGACTGAAAATCCGTATGCCTATTTTAGAATCAATTGACTCAACTGCATTTTCCAGAGCTGTCTCTGTATTTCCAGGTGATTCATCCTACTGAATTCCAGCCTCACCACACAAATCCTCATCTTGTTGATTTGGATTTAAGCACCTGACATTTACAGTATCCAAATCTACATTATCACACCTCTCATGAAATTCAGAGACTTGACTAACAGTTTCTGAATTGGGCATCATAGAAATAGAATGTGATTTTCCTTCACATTCCCTCACTAACTTCAAGGATAGGGAACTGGAAATTTCCAGAAATGCTGCAGCTTTATTTGTGATAGCAATATCTATACAGCTGTCTATTGGTACAGGAAAGTCCCTGGAAGAGTTTTCAGTTACTCTAAGATCAATGTTTCTTGTGTGTCTATTTGACATTGTCTTGTGCTCTTCCGTATTCAATATTGAAATATTTCATTTTATAAGGGAAGGGACATTGTTAACTTGCAATGGACCTACAATGTTAGCCTGCTCTTCTGACAAGACTACTGCATCAACAGGATCCACAGGTGCTTTTGAGACATGCATTGAATTAATGCCATAAGTAAGCTCTTCTAGAGAAACTATGGTATTAAGATTTGATTCTTCTGAGAAGCCTCTCGGATCATGATCATCCACCATTTTTGGGTCAGTGACACCATCTTCAGGTTCTACTGAAAACACCCTAGTATTAACATCATCCAAAGGATGTTCTGAACAACCTTTGGAATTGGTATTGCATCCCAGTACCAAATAATTTGCATCCTTTACATTCACGATTGGTTCTTTCACATCAAAAATTGGGCCTTTTTGACTTGAACTGATAGAGTTATTCATTTTTGCATCATCTTGAAGAACCATATAAGGGTTTTCTTGGTCAGTTTGTGTATTATTCTTCACTGCATGTTCTAAAGGATTGGTAAACTCAATGGCTGAAGTCACATCTGTTGATGTGTTATCACATACTACTGTTACATCAACATCAACATTTGTTTCATCATACAATTTAGTATGACAGAAACTCTCTCGCTTTTAGAAGCCACAATTACCTTGTGCGGATCATTTGCACCAGGACTTGAATAAGACTTAATTTTGACATAGGCATTTTTGTAGAGTGCCAGTGCTCTCTGTAAAGTAAACCAAAAAAATCAAATTAAATGAGCATCCAAGATACTTTACAATAGAAATAAGCCATTATTCCCATACTCTGTTTTACTGAGCAAGTGGAAATGATAGCAAACTTAATGAGCCCAAAGAACAATTTTTTTACCTCAAATGCGTTCCTCGGTAAGCTAGAGAAGAATTTTGACTGCATATTTAAACCGTTTGAAAGAGCCTCTGCATCTGAATCTACTTGCCATTAAGGACCGTACAAGCAACTCTCATTATCTTGAAAACATGGAGCAAAACATTCCCAAAGGAAACATTTTCAAAATCCTGCTGTTAAAAGAGCTGGTGTCAATGTGAAAAGCCATTCTACAGTATTCATATGGCCTATTTTAGCCAGTCAAACTGCTAGTACAGTTCTACTAAATCTGATTATTCCATCATATAATTTATTCCAAGAGTTCCCAAAATGTTTACCTTGCACAAGCTTTCTCCTATTTAATAAAAAAATAGTAGTGACTTTCCAGTTGTTAAAAAGAAATATCATCCATTTCTATGATCGGACCTGAAGGTCAAAAATTCTAGGTCATTGAGTTAGTTCTTCTCTATCCACATATTCAGTGATGTCAAAAGTGTTGGTGCTTCCTTTGAAAGAGTGATTGCTTTGGAATTGAGCTCTCTTAGGATATGTTTACAGATGAATAACCAATCAAATGAGAGTATTTATTCCTGGATGTCCTAAAGAAGAGATTGCAAACAAACATTTCCACCTCAATTTTCCTATTATCCCAATCAATTACTAACTTTGAATCTCTCAGAACTTGTAGCTTTTTGATATTTTGTTAGAGTGGATACTAAAGAGTGTTAGCGAGGCAATAAATTCAGAATGATTATTTTTCCTGCACCCTGGGGAATATTTAACATGCATATAATGTGATTTGTTCAAAAATAATACTACTACAATTATGCAAATTGATGGATGACCCGGTGTAGCACCATCAAATAAACTCCACAGATTATCATGATCTAATGGAGGCATAATTGGGACCCTTTATTTTTCCATTTGGTTCTATCCTATATTCTTTGCATAGATTTGCAATGATTCCTACAACAATGTCCATCGAGATGTCAAATGATATGAACACACTTGAATTCCTTTCCCACCAAATAATGTAAACAAAGATGCATGGGAAAGCCTTGAAACAAGCTACAAAACAATCTTCCTCGCAAGCCTTTAAACAATTGCCTAGATTGGACTTTGACCATTATAGCTAAGCCTAAAATACCCACTTTGTATATGAACAATAAATAAACAAGTGAGAAACACATTCATCCGAGGATTTGCACAGAGAACATTGTCAGGAATTTAGCTTTGCATGTTCATGATCCGTCCTTTTTGCTGACTCCAATACTTCCAATCCAAAGTTTCTTTGGTGTCAGGACTTCAGTTTTTCATGCTCATAATCCATCTTTTTTGCTGTCTCCAATACTTCAAATCCAAAATTATAAACTGAGATCATTTTGGCTTGGCAATGTTTTGACTTCTTGGTAAAAATTAGAAGGAACCATGTTGTAATTATTTTAAATCTTTCGAGGTATGAACCATGAATCATTTCGATATATTTCAATAAAAATGTTAATGGAGTAGATGATGAGATACGTCCCTTGGTTGGTCCAGAATGCAGAGTCACAATTTCAGACATCTCGTATAGAGACAAAGATGTGTTGGAGTGGCAGGAGAAGTCAATTGGTAGAAAATTCTCCAAACATAAAAAGGAAAAAGGTCAAAATCACCTCATCCTGCCAAGGAGGTGGACAGAGTATTACTCCAATCAGGGTTGCATTCCTCCTATCTACCTTTAAAAGTTCATTAATGTTTAAAAGAAACCTCATGTCCACCACTTTGATTGTGTAGTATCATGATTGAAAATTTTGATTTTCACTTACAGTTTTGGATTGGGTCTATCATTTGCAGAAAATCGAAAAAGAAGTCAGAACCAAGTGTGCATGTAGGAAATAAAGTAGCAAGCAAATCTTTATGTAGATGAAACTTTGAGATCCATTTCCAACGGTGATTGCAGCATTATTAAACCATAACCCCATAATAGTATTTCCAGTTTGCATGGCATTTATGTGCAGAGATAGAATGTTGAAATAAGTGGCGATGCTAATAAAAATGGTGCAGCGAAAAGGCCAATATTCAAGCGTTTGGAGATCTTAATGCTTGAATAGAGCACTAATAAAACGATAGGAATGCAATAGAAAGATCATTTATGAATACTCTTGTATGCAATAGTGTAATACTCCAGCTCAAAAATTTATTTTTCATTGTTTCAAACCATTTTCGTGTTTGAGGTAAAATATTTTGTTCTATTCGACGTCTCTCACATTTTGCCAAATAAATTTTACCCGTTAGGCTCTGGCCCAGTCTTACTCTACATACATATAGAGTGAGCCGAGTGTGAAATAGAGTTTATGAAGTTTCTAGAAATCATTTAAAGGTAGTTTCGAGAAGAGGCTATGGCTTCCATCTCAGACTAAACATTCTTTTTATAGAAGAATCTATGCATCAGAAGGATTATGTTACCACGTACAAATAATCAAACAAATTTGCATATTTATCTGATTTCAATGTGGATGACCAGCAAAACCAAATACACCAAGCAATTTCCGCCCAATTGCAGGTAGTTTGTTGTAAAACTCCACCCCCTAGCTAGGCTATGATACCACCAGGAAGTAGGAACAATAAGCCCTGAGTTCAACCTATTTGGAGTTTAAACCAGTGTAATTCTCATTGCCAAGTCTGTAAAAGATAGAGCAGCTCCAGGCACCTTTATGATCTGCCACTCACAACATAAGGATGACTTCCTTCCCTGCTTCTCCATCCCTCAAAAGTGCCTCCCATTAATGTTCTCTGGTGAGAAAATAGAAAGGTCTAGCTGATGTCACAAAACTTCTTGCATATTTTCCAGGTTCCTGGCTCTTTCAACCTATATATTTGCTAAATTTCATGGCTGGTTCGATCTATATGATATTTGTACTTTACTTTTTTCCCTTCTACGTCTAAGACTTCTATTTTCTTGTCTTTTTCTCAGCCTTTCTCCTTCCACTCAAATTTTCCATGCATTTCATAGATTACTATGCATTAAGAAACAATGCTCCTCTATGTCACTGCCTTGAGAAACAATACTCATGTGTGTTGCTAAACATAATAGTGATAGTGAGATGATTATTAAGAATTATAAACATAATTATTTAACTTATAAAGGCAACATTGATAATAGTTTAGAACAACTTCATCAATGCGCTTAGATATAATGGCTTCATCAATGTGCTTCGAATAAAAAACACTTTCCACCTTTCTATGATGTCCCGTGTTGACAAAAATGTATACATATTTAACTTTATTTCTCATAGAAATTCTATAATATCTCGAAAATAATAAATAGCCACTATGTATTTCTTGTGTTTTGTTTTCCCTAAATAGGCAATTGTAATAATACAGAGGAATTATGATTTCTTGTGCTCTTTCCACCCATCACACCATCATCAGAATATCCATGGAATTGGCAGTGTATCTTCGACCATAGGTAATAGAATCACAAAAATATCCCAACAAGTAGCTATCTAATATATGAGGCTCATTCATAGATCGATTCAAATATTTATAACGAGGCATATGGTAGGTGTTTGTCTAGAATCACCAGGGATCCCACAATATATATATATATATATATATATATATATATATATATTTCTCCATATCATCATATCTTTAAGCACAGAAAATAATACATCAAGTCTAGGTCTTCCATCTTAACTTTACATCGATAAACGAGAGGGTCATCATCTGATAGGTAGACATCATCAAAATGACATATCTCATCCACTTGCCATAATCATCAAGCTATCTGCAACCTGCCCCCTTCCTATTATTGACCCATAGATTCATGTACCAAAAACATTAATCATAATCATGCAGCATCTAAGGTAACAGAGATATATATCAAGCCATCATCAGTGTCATCATACTTAGTTGTAGAGATATATATCAAGCCATGCACATTGCATAGTCATGGTAGAGTCGGTTCAGATTCCAAATCTTTGGTGTGTCTAAAGTTTAAACACACAGATTTTTGTTATATAAATAAATTCATTTATAAATGAACAATTTTTCTTATAAGCTCATAGTTCCGTAGTTCAATATGATAAAATTATGATCATATCTCCTTGAGCTATTTCATGATCATATTGTTCTCAGGCCACAACTTTTTTTTTCTTTCTCGTTTTCTTCAGGGTACAATGTTGTATATTCCATATAAAAAATATGTGTACTGTCAACCGACCTTCTCAACTTATATAATGTCTAGAATAAAATTATTAGTATTATTGGTACTAGATAAGAGTCTAATTAGACCTGAAAAATAGCTTGCACCTCAAACTAGGGTTTCAGCCCTCTTTTGAATAAACAGGGGTTTCCGCTCTCTTTATATATGCTCATCTGTCAAATTATTTCTCTAATATTGGAACTTATCAAATTATAGAAAAAATCCTCAAATTAGATTAGGCTATCCTCCACTTGTGAATGAAAGGATGGAGAAGGCTTAAACTCTCATGCTAGTTGTAGACACCCTCCACTCCTTGGATCACATTAGAGCACTCAAATTCTGACGTGACCCACTTCAAAGAGTACCTACCACCTTGCTAGTATTCGTTATGTGCTTTATACAAGAGTAAAATTATTACAGTATAGTGACCTCCCTTGATTGTCATTCAACATGCTTTGCAATGCATTAGCAGATACTTGTAATTGTCGTGTCCTATTTGGATAGTCAATTGGTTACCATCCAGGTAGCGGCCCTTGTAAAAGTTGGACCAACATTTAAGCAATAAATGTCTTGGTAATGAGTTTTTGATTAACTTTACTGAGTATTTCTATTTTTCTGTTCATTATTGTGATCCTTTGTGATCCTTCTACATAGAAAAGTATGAATCAAGTCTTCAATGTGTACAACAATGAACCAAAGCAATATTGGTACCATCTTGTTTATGTTTCTTGCTTCCGTTTCTAACTAACGCATGCACAGCAGAGGCCTATGCTTTCTCCAGAACCTATGAAGTAATGACTCAACAGGACATGGATTCAAGAGAAGATGTCTAGAAGCACAAAAATACCATGCTCGTTGCATAAGAAAGACTGGAGATGGGTATGTTGAAATACAAGTGTGCTAACCTTTGGGCAACAAACCCAGCTAGTGCTAATACCATAACTGTAAAATTAAAGAGGATACATACCTTCTAGTAAGGTTATTGATATACCTCGACCTGCTAATTCTTAATGATATTGGTCAGATGCTTCAATATATATCTTTGATTAATCTGGTTGCCCAATTCAAAGGGTTTCTAGTCTTTACCAGGGATATTTTCAAAAGCAACTCAAAGACCTGATCTGAAACTGAATATAACATGATCAGATTTGAAAGCATATGAAAAAACAGTTTGTGTTTTGTTCTTAGCTCAATACATGAGCAGATGAAAGACTGGATAAATTCATTAGTACCAACCCTTCCCTAGAAAGGGGAAATGCAAATTCATGCAAAAGCATGAGAGAATGAATTTGAGTGATCATGTTGAATCCAGGCACAACAGGAAGTCGATGAATTGACAAAATGGGACAACTTTCGTACATGTCATTTGGATTGAACTTTGTAGGTTCAGTTGCAAGTCTCTTGTAAAATATCTTGTCTATCTCAACAAAGGATTCATTTTAGAAAATTTGAAAGTTTTATCCCTTGCAGCCTACAGGTTTAGATCATATCTAAGGCTCAATGCTATCAGTAAAGCTGCATACTAAAAGCCAGGCCAACTGGACCCTGGTTCACTGGTGAGGTCAATAGAATATTAAACCAGCACTATGGATCTATTCAACTCTGTGGTCTGCTTCGGCCAAATAGGATGCACTTCAAAGGGATGATGCCAAGTGCAAGTCCAGGGCAATTTTGGTGGAATAGTTACACCTCCGATCCTGCACTTAGAGTCAAATAAAATCTATTATATGTGGTGCAACGCTTTTAATGGTAAATAATAATAAGACCATAAATTTGTAAAATAGTTGACAGAAGATTCACTAAAGACAAATTCCATGCATAAAAATCTCAGGGTGGACAAAAGAATACAGAGACTCACCTGAACAATTCTTGCAAAAGAGTTGCTCCATCCATGAGTCACTGTGAGAGGCACAATGGCAACAGACATTACAATTCTATTGGCATTACAAAGTGACAACCCCAGAGCCATCATGACAACAAATTTGGCTCTATCTGATGTGAGAAACTCCATAAATTTTGATGGCCTTGAGGCATTTGTAAGTGCACTTAATCCAATACCATCATCTTGGAAACCTTTATCGGCTCCTGATGCCGCATGTGTGTGAACCTGTTGTGCTAAAATCCTTGGCCTAAACGCCCCTGATCTACTACATCTGTTTATGGGCTTGTCAGCAATTGAATTTTCACCTATAACCATCTTTTGTCTTGTGGAATTTCTGAACTTTATCAGGCCCTTATTTGACCCTCATTTTCCATTTGACCCACTCTAGCGTTATTGATTTAGAGTACATGGATGAAGGCAGCCGTTCTGAATTTCTTGATTACAGTCTTGGCTTGATTGATATTTCTGGAAATTGGGAATGAATACATGTCTTCCTTATTGCTAGGGGTGTTTACGATTAGGGAGGAATCCCCTATAATGGGAATCTTGTTTTCCATGCATTGAGACAAAAGCTTGAGACCTTGGAAAATTGCTAGGGACTCTGCCTCATTGTTTGTCATTGTGCATGTCCCCCATACATATTTATACTCTTGTTTTCCACCAACGTCAATGATGTCCACTCCCTTGCCCCCACTGCAACCACCCCTGCCCCCCACACCCCCCCACACCACTGCCACCCCTTATTTATTTTTTGCTTTGGTAACCGGTTCATGTATTTTGCATAGACAGATCTTAGACAGCTGAAGATCTGAAATGATGATTTTCAATATTTTGATTGAAAGAAGAAAACTTGTTAGTTAAGGCATTGCTTTAGGTTAAATTAGCAGTTGGTTTTGTGATGTGTCTATTTAAATACTTTATGGGTTATCCAGTGGTCCAACGTGTTCCTTGTTGTTATACATAACTGTTGCACTGCTATTTGAGCTCATGTCCATGTTTTCATTTTTCATGTTCAGTCATTCGGGAAAGCGTCCCGAAGATGAACTTGGATGAAGTTTTTGAGCAAAAGAATGATGTTGCTAAAGCAGTTGAAGTGGAACTTGAAAAGGTAAAACTAAGAAAAGAGTAAAATAAAGTTCATGTTCGGTCTATGTTTTTAAATAAGGATGAATACAAAATAAAAAATTCTTGCATATTTCTTGTTTGATATTCAGTGGGGAAAATACCTTCACTATATTTTCATATTGAAGGATGACTATTGCATTGCCTGTTATGATTTTGTGAATGGTTCTTCTGGTTTTGTAAGAGACGTTTTGAGCATTCTTTGCAATCATGTCTTCTTTTTGGATACAGGCTATGTCAAACTATGGATTTCAGATAGTGCAAACTCTCATCATTGATGTAGTACCCGCTGAAACTGTGAAGAAGGAAATGAATGAAATAAATGCAGGCAAGAATTCTCTGGCATATTGAAGTTAGAATGGAATTATGTATACACAACTACACCCTGACGCTGATTTCTTGCTCTTTATGATATTTTAAGTAAAGGAATAGATACTCTGTGGAACCTGGTTGTTTTATCTTGAGAGATTCTTTGGTACAAAATTATATTTTGTGGATAGCATCACTAATGTAGATTTGCTTTTAAAATCCAGTATCTTCTCCTAGAGATAACCTTGCAAAAACAACACATGAACTCGCAATTTTTGCTCAAATTTTTCATATTTTTGGTTTAGTTGTCTTCTCTTTTCTTCACATTACTTTTACAGTGTTGTCCGTTTAATTCCTGTAACTTGTCTATTGAATCTCGATTTCAGCTGCAAGGGGGAGGGTGGCAACACAACACAAAGCTGAGGCAGAGAAAATCTTGCAAATTAAAAAAGCAGAAGCTTGAGCAGAAGCAAAATATTTGTCTGGTTTGGGTATTGCCCGTCAACGGCAAGCAATTGTGGATGGCCTTAGGGATAGTGTACTTTCTTTCTCAGCCAATGTGCCCGAGACAACTGCAAAAGATGTGATGGACATGATCTTGGTGACACAGTATTTTGACACAATGAAAGAGATAGGAGCATCTTCAAAATCATCTTCAGTATTCATCCCTCATGGACCTGGTGCAGTCTGTGATGTTGCTGAGCAGATCAGAGATGGATTGCTTCAGGCACAGGCTCATTAAACCTTATAATGCTTTCTGGCTACAAAATAAAAATCTGCAAGATTACTCAGTTTCAGGAAGGCCAGGGTAGTACTGATATGTAAATTTCCCATCCCAGCTTGATATATTATACAGACCAAAACCAAGTTATTGTGCAGATATTCCTATTGTCAATGTCAATGTGCATTTTTGATAGCCATTTGCCTATGGGATATTCTGATAGACCCAGAGCAGTTTTCATGTCATGTTGAACTTTAGGGACATGTCATGTTGTATAGCTAGATATATTATCTAGTTGACTGCTGCTGTATGAATCTATAATACTTCCTAATTAGTTAACTAGGACATATCCTATAATACTTTAGAGTATAGAGCTGGATGCTCAAATCTATAATACTAATTATTCTCAATATCCATTGTCGTATAATACGTACTAATGCCCATGCCCATCACCTTATAACACTTACTAGCTAGCTAATTCACGGGCATATTCACTACTCCATGCCAGTTAGATGTTTAAATCTGTAATTAACATACTAACTAAGATTACAAATCTTCCAAATACTAATACAATCTAATATTCCTAATATATTCTACAATTATAGCTTACCAGTTTGTTATGCACTACCTTCCCCGGATACCAATAATGTGACAGGGACAGATACAGTTTATCCACAATTGACTACTCCATGCCTATTGGATCTCGGATGTTCAAATCTGCAATATGGATCTCGGATGTTCAAATCTGCAATTAACATAAATTATTTGTCTTGTCTAATATTCGTAATATATTCTACAATTATAGCTTACCAGTTTGTTATGCACTACCTTCCCCAGATACCAATACTATGACAGGGACAGATACAGTTTATCCATAATTGACTACTCCATGCCTATTGGATCTCGGATGTTCAAATCTGCAATTGATATAAATTATTTGTAAGACAAAATCTATAGTAGAGTTACTAGCTTGTTGACTATCTACAGCATATTAAATGTCCAAATTTATAATTAATATAAACTCAAAACTGCTAAATTTCTCTCATATGTATAATGTCCCAATCCCATTTAATTAACATATAAAGTCAGAAGTGCGAAAGTTCTTCACTTACCTGAGCTAGAAGGTGAGGTACTTGCGTTCGTTAGAAAGGACTTGTTCCTTCATGTTGGCACTAAGGTCCTAAGGTCCTACATTTATTTAGGAGGGAGGGGAAAGCAAAGAAGTACCCTTGAAAAATATCAAGGGAGTAGAGTAATACCCTTGAAAAAAAATCACGGGTGGAGTAAAAGTAGAGCAAGTATTAAAATGGAAAATTCCACAACGCCATTCTAGTTTAATAAAATGTAAGCCATCACATGGATAAGCACTACATGGATATATATGTAAAATCTCCATACCTCCGGAGCTCTGGACATCTCAATAGCCTCCTCCCCAAGTGAAGCAACTGCTAGGATGAGAGAATTGCTTTGAAACTTGAAGCTCTGGATCTCTGATCAACAGTGTCTTGATTGAAAAATGATATCAAAAAGTCAGAAGAATGATGCTCGAATATGCATGGAGATTTTATATTTACAATTTTCAAAAAAGATAAATTAAAAACTACTCTAAGATCTTCTCTAAAATACAATATACAGTGGAAAACCATATCAATTTAGAAAGAACATAATGTCTTGGATAACAATCCAAGTTGAAAGCCTGATCTTCCCATATTGTTCTTCCAGGTTCATTCCTCCAGTGGAGTCTTAGTAGTGAAATTGATTTTGGAGTCGCCAGGTGGATGATTTTAACCTTTGTGTGTCTGATCCCTGTCCACCATCATAGATCAGATCTAAACCTGTAAAACAATTCTGAAGAAAAATTTAGTTCTTCAGGAAACCAAAATTTGAATATTTTATGATTATTTTATTTTTTTATGAATTTTCAAAACAACTTCTATGATTTCTTTAAGAAATTTAAGATTTTTAATTAAAATTTTCTCAAAGATTTATTAAACTAGAGAGTCTGATTGAATGTTTTGAATCCAAAGTTCAGTTTATAAGCTAAACCAGAGATAGACTGAAGCAGCATTTATTTACTTTTGCAATTGCAATGCAAAAGCAATTTCAAAGGCTTCCTGGCTGATCTTCAGACTCTGTCTATAGCTTATAAATGAAGAATATTAACAAATAAAAATGATTCAGATCCCCAGTATGGTCGCCACTATGTTATCACTCAGGTTTTCCTAGAAGTTGTGTAAGAGGAAAGTATACCCGAGGTAACCACAAACCAACCTTTTAGATGCAGAATCTAGCCAATCTGCATCCAGAGAGAGCTCTCTCTTTATGATTTATCTTTGTTCTTGGAAGGTTTTAGGCTAGTTATAGATTCAAAGTTTGTTTTGGGAAAATGGTGGAATCCACAAACTAAGGGCAAGGTTGAGAGCTTTCAGTCCATTGGGCTATGGAGTCAAAGGATGGCTTTACTGGATTTCTATTCTACGCACAAGATGGTATTACAGGGCAAGATAGCTAGACAGAGAACAATCCTTAAAATTTAAAGTGGGTGGGATGATCTTGAAGAGATGAAAGGCAACTAAGAATCTTTCACCATGTTCAAAGGAAAGAAGTGAATTGACTACAAACAAAGAGCAATAAAGGATTCTTTATTATAGCAATCAACAATGCTTAAATTAGCGAAGCAGGAGCATTTAAGAATTCATGCTTATAGCTAATTTAGAAGAAAACATTTAGGAACAATCACATTTGAAAACAGAGTACAATTAAGCAAAATCTGTTTCAATCCTTTATGTAAATTATTCAGAAATGGATATGATGGTATTATAAACTAATATAAAATTTCAGACAAAGGGTAGAAACACTTATTGAACTGTAGTCCAACACATGAATCCTGCAACAAGTCCAGTGCTTCAAATCGTCATCCAGTAAGCCACAAGTAAATTTCTCCAAAAAGCTTTTATTCCGAAAATCTCAATGTTACAGCAGAGTAATAGAATCCACCCTCAACACTCTCTTTGAGGGTTTATTTATACAAATTCTAAACTAAAATATCTTGAAACAAATATCAAAATTGGTTCACAAATCTCTCCAACTATTTACATAAATAGAACTAAAGTAAAGGACACTCAAACTATTTGGCACTATTTTTGATGGATAAGTGATGACAAAGAGGAGAATTCAAATTTGATCCAACTCTTATTTGATGATGAGGCATCCAAGTCACTAACTGCTTCCTTTCTTTGTGCAATCTGCTCCAACAATTCTGCAAACTTGGGGTCCAATGATATCTTCGTATTTCTCAATCCGTAATAGATATGTAAAAAGTGAAAGAGGTTATTGTAGATAAATATGTTGGTGAGATAAACCTCTTTCACTTTCCTAAAATTCCTCTCCAGCTGTGCATAATATTCTCTGTAAAAAATATGTGTAAAACAGAGTTTTACAGAGTCTGAAAAATGGCCTGTAAAGATGCGCATGTATCTCTCATTATAAAACCACTGTGCAAAAACTGAGATAGGTTTTTGTATATGGGTCTCTTAGGAACAAAAACCTCCTTCAGTTTTGTGAAATGTATTTCTGATTGGCCACAATATGCTTTGAAAAATGATGACTTGACTGTAATTTTCTGCAAAAAGTGCTTTTCAACATTGTTTAATATTTCCAAAACCATAATAGCTGTTAGGAAAGTGAGAGAGGTTTTTGTAGATGGTACTCTTGAGAACATAAACCTCCTTCAGTTTTGCAAAATTCATCTTGTATTGGTCACAATAGTTTCTGCAAAATAATGACTAAAACATGTAATTTCTGCAAAAATGTTCCTTCTTGTTATGTTTTTTCATCTTTTTACTTTCTTGCTCTTTTGACTGTTTTACTTTCACTTTAGACAAACTTCAATTTTGGTGAAAGTACTTTCATTTATTTTTACCATTTTACTGCCTCTGTAACTTCATTTTTACTGTTTACCTTTGACTGCTCTGTAACTTCATTTTTACTGTTTACCTTTGACTGCTCTATAACTTTGTTTTGACTTTTCACTCTGACTTTTACCTGATACACTTTAACCACTGATACTCTTTAATCTTGATACTCTTTGATTGTTCTTTATTGTGTTAGACTGAGCAGTAATTGGGAAAAGGACATTCTGGTTAGGGGAAATTACTGCTCTTTGAGTTGGATCATAGTTAGAATGGCAATAGTGGACAATTTCTGGGAAAATAATGACTGAGGGGATGAGATACCTTGGGAGATTGGATTCCCACAACCCTATAAGGTCTTGCCCTTTTGAGAATTCGTCTCTGCAGCGAAAGAAGCTCAATCGGGGACTTTCATCGAAACCCAGGTCTTTTATTTGGAAATCTTCATCTATCAGAGGTAAATAGTCCAATTCACGGTGAGGAGCATTCAATGGAGTGATATTAAGAGCTGTCGGGACCTCCATTTTGGTTCTTGTGGATTCAAAATGGAGGTTTTTGGTTTTCTTCACGGGCCGGGCGGGATTCTTGAAATGAAGGAAATTGGAACAATTTGCAGGTTCGGGGAGAAATTTCACAGGTTTAAAATCTCCAGGGAGGACTCAGTGATGATTTTTAACCACTTTTTTTAGCGAAAAAACAAAGGAAACTGAGTTTTACTTGCAGTCGGGGCGTAAAGGATAAATACCTGTTTTTAGACGGAAACTGGTTCTTTAACAGGTAATGAGAAATGGCGGGGACGTCTTCAACACGGGCGTAGCAGAATTTTGGGGCGAAATGGTTAATTACAGCAGAAAATTCGAAAATCGCAGCGGGAGCAACGTTCTTCTTAGAATAATGAAAATGACTAAAAAACACGAAAAATGGCTTATTTGCAAGTTAAAAGGGTTTTTGTTTTTTTCGAGGCGATGACGTCATCGACGTACGGGGTGACGTAGGGAAGTGGGGCTGGCGGTATGCGGTAAGCGGTAAGCGGTGAGCGGTGAGCCCGCACCGCTTATGGACGAAGGCGGTAAAGGACGCGGGGGGAGCGATTCCATAGTTTTAACGCCACGTGGAATGCTGACTTTTCAAAAACCGCCCATCCCCCGCGGGTTAAAAAACTTACACGGGATGGGCAGCGA